>CAUYQG010271350.1:0-15677 GCA_963574415.1 Tarsius wallacei | reverse complement strand
CGCTACCACGCCTGGCTAATTTTTGATTTATTGTAGAGATGAGGTCTCGCCAAGTTGCCCAGGCGGGTCTCGAACCTGCGGGCTCAGGCAATCCACTCACCTCAACCTCCCAAAGCACGGGATTACAGGTTGAGCCACCGAGCCCAGCTTACAATTTTTCATAAATAAATTTCGGGAGTTTTGGGATCCTCCCTCATAAATGTTGTGACTTTCTTGGTTGTAAGCATCACAAAATGTCCCTGCTCATTTAAGGAAAAAGAAATTTGTTGACAAACAGTGAGGGTTCTGAGAGAATAAGCGGAGGCTAGAGGTGAGGAGGTCTGGTCTGTGTGATGTTCACGAGTAACAACTGCCACCAGCACCACATACAATGTGTGGAGGCTCTTGAAAGGACAGTGATGGGTCACAGCAAGATGGAGTGGGTGGTATAGAGCACCTCTCTCCTACAACATAGCAGATAATCACTAAGAACATATTACAGTATCTAATTAACGTCAAGCTAAGCATGTTTGGAAAAGCTGACAAAACCCTAAAGCAAACAATCTCCGGATATTTTTATTGGATCTTCAGAATTACATGTTGACAATAAATTTTCTAAATAAAATTCAAGTTCAAAGTAGAAGTATGAAGTGCTCATTAAAAAGCTGTACTATTTTTTTCACTCAGAAATCTATTCAGACTTCAGTGATCTTATTGGTAAAATGGGGGAAAAAAGCTGCTTAATTTGTTAAAAGCAAGACATGAATTTTGGGCTTACACGTTAATGATTTACAAGCTCTACAAACTCAATGATTTCATATTAAAGATGTGATAGTTTTCTTCCCTTCGTCTTCCATTGGTGCCTTCTCGTTCATTATTTTTATTTTTATTTTTGGAAAGGTTAAATTGATATTTTTTTCTTGATTTCCATAATCTCATTTTTTTATTTTTAGAGATAGGGTCTTGATCTGTCACCCAGATCAGAGCTCACTGCAGTCTTGACCTCCTGGGCTCAAGGGATCCTTCTGTCTCATCCTCCTGAGTAGCTGGGACTACAAGCACATGTTGCCATGCCTGGATAATTTCTTATTTATTTTATTTTTATTTTTTTACTTTTTAGAGATAGAGTCGTGCACTGTTGCCCAGGCTGGTCTTAAACTCCTGACCTCAAGCAATCCTGCCTCAGCTCCCCAAAGTGCTGGGATTACAGGGTAAGCCCCTACACCTGGCCATAATCTCGGTCTTCTTACAGATACTTTCATGATTAATTCTTCTATACAATTTTTTTCCCCAGCAGGTTTCCTGGAAATTACTGTTTATATTATACTAAAATGCTAGTAATCACATGAAATTATCTCTTTATTTGTAGATTTTGTTACATCTTTTCCTCAACTCTACTTTGAAATATAAAGTGTTTTGTTGTTCACAATTTTAATATATGTTCTCTGTTTTTTGGCTCAAATGTTAAATGTATAACAAAAATCACTACTCAAAACTTATCTTTTAATAGTAAATTTATTTTGGATATCCTAAGAATTTCAAGTTTTTATTGAACTCACTGTTACAGCTTTCTCATCTTACCTTTAGGTACTTTGAAAACTCTTTATACTGACTCATATTTTGCTCATTTTTAGTTGAATAAACTATCTTTCAAATCCTGATTGCTGCGTATTTGACTTTTTCCTTACATTCCCACTACGAATTAATATTCATAAATGCTCATTCACTAAATGAATTTTTTTCTTCTTTATTTTAGATCCAGGGGGATACATATGCATGTTTGTTAAATGGTCATATTGTGTAGTGGTGGAGAATGGGTCTCAGGTGGTCCATTCCCCAGATAGGGAACACTGTACCCTATTGATGATTTCTGAACTCTTACTCCCCTCCCTACCTCCCTCCTTATTGGTGCTTCCAATGTCTATTATTTCCATCTTTGTGATCATGATTCAATGGATATTTTATGAGCAGCTACTATATGTCAATTACTGTTCTAGACATATTGTAGGTGTCAACTAATATTTCTTCATAAATCATGATAATTGCAGTTTTCATTCGGCTTATTTTTTGTTGATATTGAATATGTAGTAAAAACAAAAGACTACTTTGCTCTACTTGACTTTTTTTCTGCCAAAGATAAAAAAGACCCTTTCTCATGTATTTACTCCTCACAAACAAACATCCAAGTATAGGAAATTCTTTAAAATCAGGAGCAATCACTCAATGATCTGTTTGGAAGTGATCTCGTGGAATTCTCCAAACTTTTAAGTTGGTATATTTTTTGCAATTAAAATTATACAGAGGATCCAGTTATTTAAAACAGCCAGAATCACTAATTTTCTTGCACAAAGATCTTAGATATGTCCAAATTTGTAACTCTTAAAAATTTCTACATCGCCAAAAAAGAAAAATGAGCGAGTTTGTTTGTGTGTTTGAGTTGGGCTCTCATTCTGTCACCCAGTATGGAGTGCACTGGAATGATCAGAGCTCACCGCAGCTCTTTGTAGGTGACACACTGAGACCACTGAGACTTCCTGGGCTCAAGCAATCCTCCCTCCTCTGTCTTCCAGGTAGCTGGGACTTCAGGCACATGCTGCCATACCCAACTAATTTTTTATTTTTGTAGCGAAAGGGTGTTGCTAGGCTGCTCAGGCTGGTCTCGAACTCCTGGGCTCAAGCAATCCCGCCACCTTGACCTCCCAAATTGCTGGGATTACAGGCATATATCACCATACCCAGCTGATTCTTGATAAACATAGAAAGTTGAAAATTGGAGCCATATTATACATGACATTAAAAATTATATCAATCTCAGCATCTCATTGATTTGTGTAATTTGCTAAGCTTATACACTTTCACTAAGATATGTGGCTGCATATCTTTAATCTAGAAGCTGGAAAGAAGAGGTAGATGTCCATTTTTATTTCAAAGTTAGATCACTGATATCTACCAACTGTTCTCATTCCCCTTCACAAAAATAAAATTCAGACATGAAGCTCCCAAAACCTTCAGATGAAACCTGTAAAAGATAATATCACAACTCTTTGTGCTACCCACTCACTTGCCATTGCACAACTCCTGTTAGGCTGTGATGAACATGTGTATGGAGAGGAGGCATCTGAGCCCTAACATTTAATTGGACTTGGCACGAGTGTGCGGTGGCAGAGTATTCAGACGCTTTTATGTGAATGAACAAGCATGGGCCCGAATTTCAAAAAGAAACAGAAAAAAAAGTCTTCCTGATCTATGCACATTTGCAAGTAGTTCAAATATCTACTAATAGATTGTAGGTCTTTTTTCCAAGGACTGCCCTTAAGCAAGTTAACCTAGAAGAATGATTTAATGGGCTAAATGTGCTTCAGAAATGCAGTTTGAAAAGGCTTAATCCTTTGTAATCACTTCTCTTTATGGGCGAGACACTGAGACCAAGGGAAGTCAGGCAAAGCACACGATGAGCGTCCTTTCCATTCCTTGTGCTGTTTCTTTAACTGGGACTTCATATTCCTTCAATACTAAGCAGCAGGGTCTTAATCCATTTGTAATAGATACATCTATCTATTCCTTAAACTTTCTTTTTCCTCAAACAAATCTTCTCTTTCTCCTATCTCTCTCTCTCCCTCCTCCCCCTTTCTTCTCTCGCTCTGTCCCAAACATGTGACATGTACCTAACATGACAGGATGCAGTGGCTCATGCCTATAATCCCAGCACTTTAGGAGAACACGGTGGGCAGATTGTTTGAGTCCAGGAGTTGGAAACCACCTTGGCCAACATGGCAAAGCTTTGTCTGAAAAAAAAAGAAAAAAATAGCTGGGCACATGGTGGCATGAACCTGTGGTCCCACCTACTCTGGAGGCTGAGGTGGAAGTACCACTCGATCCCAGGAGGTCAAGGCTGCATGAGCAGCCCAATCCAATTCTCTCGAAAAACATTGTTGCTTAAATTGGTAGCTTTTACGGTAAAAGAGAAGGTGCTACAAGAAAGATAGAACTGTGTCAACAGTGTGAGATCTGCCTGTGCGCTTTGACTGAGGGACTGATGAGAGATTAAACAACTGACATGAGATATTTTTGTGCGATTGTACCAAATAAATCTGTCTTTGTGTTTGCTAATACATTCACCCTTAACTGCATATGAGTGTGTATTTTTCAGAACCCCTCAAACTAACAAAAGATAGTACATATCTCAAAATGTCATTTTATCTTTTGTTGAAGATCTGGTTATCCAGAAACAGATACTGAGATGAAGTTTGGCAAACCGTTTTTGTTTGTTTAAAAATTATTATTAGGAATTAACATCTTTGGAAGGGAAGGGCAGGAAGCAGGAGAGAAGTCCCCATGGAGAATTCAGGGAGTATGGCTCATTAGACATGACCCATATTTCTGGCTGAGATGGATGAACCCTTATACCTCTGTCTTGATCAGTCACCAGATGTGCTCTGCCTGGGAAATGTGAGTCAGTGGCAAGGTGGATCTCTGCAAATGAGTCAAACCCTGATGAAGTTGACAATGGGAGGCCATCTGCTGGGACAGAAAGTTCTTCCTTGAAGGGTGATCTGGGTGGCACCTCTTTGTGCCCATCACACCTCATCATAGAACCCCTTTCCCCAGAAAGTGAACAGAGATTATTTTTTAAATTTTTTGAGATTGAAAAAACAGAGACAAATAGCTAACTGCCGTCAAGCATTCTGTAGTCCCAGCTAGGTTTCCTGTCAAGGACCCTATGACTCCCTTGGCAGACACTGGAGAGTTTATTTCTCTACAATCTAAGTATCATGACTCCACACCATTGAACATGTTCACTTCATAGTTCTACACAGTGAATTCTGGCACCACATGACATTGGTTACATTGACATTCCCAAACTCCAAATACCAAAGCCTATCAGATTTTCTTAAGATTTCATTTTCTCAGCTAAGTAGAGCTGGTTAATTAGCCAGACCACAAGAGATTTCAATTTCTCTATGCATTTCAACCATTGGTAAGACTTGGGAATTGGCATCATTTTTTGGTAATGTGGTAGTTATGACAATGTGATATGAATGATGGAAACTTAAGATCATAAACTGCTTTGAAGGAATCACAAATCAGACTGACTTGTATCGAGCCAGTCCCTCATTAATAGAGAATCTAGTTTCTGAGACCTGCGATGTAACTGTGTTTGGATAATGTCAGATGCCAAAGCCTAAATGAGAAAACTCTGTCCTATTTCAATAATTCAAGTATCACAATAATTCTGAAATATTAATTGGCAGCTAGAAAATCCTACTTCAAAGTTCTGCATTAACATTATCTGCACCACATTGGACAACTTCTTTCTTTAGCTTAGCCTATATTTACATTTTAAAATCTTAAGGAAAAATTATTTACAAAGAAGTAGTTTGAGGGGTTATTAAACTCTTATAACAATGATTCCATTCATCAAAGATTTTGGTTCTTCTTATGCAATGTCCTGTAAAATATTACTTTGAGAATCCTCAATGATGAAAATTCCTTAACCTGAAATGGCAGCCAGACTGAGAAGACATGACTTAGGACATCCCTGGAATGGCCAGTGAGGTGTATCAGGAAGAAAATCCCCAAAGCTTGTGATGATAACCTGTGGTGTCTTGATGGCATAGCTCTTTTAAAAAAGATAGCCTGGAAGTAGGTTATAGGCAAGATGGTGCCTGGTTATTTTTTCAGTCATAGATGTTTTCTTATTCTGAACTCAACATCTCTCTCCTAGCAACAGAAACTTTAAAAAATATATTCTAAAGAGCATACCTTTAAATATGTACTGCCAATGTATATTGCACATTCTCAAAGCCTAAGATCTTCATAAGTAGTTTTCCAATTAGTTTTAGGAACACACAGATCATTCTTAGTCTCTTATCACTAGTGTTCAATAATTTTTTAAATACTGCACTGGTGCATATCTGTAGTCCCACCTACTTGGGAGGCTGAGGTGGAGAGAGTGCCTGAGCCCAGGAGGTTGGAGCTGTGATGAGTCGTGATTGTGCCACTGCACTTTGGCCTGGGTGACAGAGTGGTACCCTGATAAAAAAAAAAATACAAGCAAAATATGTGAGTTATTATGAAATTTTAAAGAGTCAATAAGCTGACAAGTTTATTATACTGAATTTGTTCTTGCAATGCACATTCAAGGCCTAAATCTATTATGTATTGAGATACAATGATACAGACCATTTTATTTATTTCAAATGTCTTGGTTTGTTGGTTAATAAATATGTACTTAGTAAGAAAAAAACAACTTTCAGCCACAACAATCTCAGACTTTTCAAGTTTCTCTTCATTTGGCAACTGTCATAGCAGCAGAGGTTGACATTTTTATCTCAGGGGAAAAAAAAGATACCTGCTTTAAAATGTTCAAGTCCTGAATTTACTGAAGCATTAAATACAGGCCACAAATCTAACTTATGCCTCAAAACAGTCACTAACAGGGCCTAAATGTAAAAAATCTGTATTTTCTCATTTAAAAATCCTAAGTAAAATATTTGAAATTATTGGAATGCATCAAATATAATGAAAAGTACAATTTTTGCCCATTTTGTCTTACTTTGCTTTTTAAAAAAAAATTATTTTAAAGATGTGGAGTATAAGGATTAGGTACAAAAATATCCTTTAAAAAAAAAAAAAGCATATGGAACAGAATTACCCCCACTTGAACAGCAACTGATATCACAAAAAACCCAGTTTCCTAACTATTTAAAAAATTATTTATCAAACTAACTTAAATAATAGTTTCCTGTGTTGATTTAAAAATATTTGATTTAATAATGTTTCAAATCTCACATACATGTATAAAGTTATTTCTAAATTAGTTTGACACTATAAAATCCCAACTCTTATTTTGGAAATGTAGTTATTATACCACTACCCAAATGGAGTCAAGATTTTCTCTATGTAATACACTCTTAAGGGACACAGGGAATCTGTACACAGATTTTCTCTATATAATCTACCCTTAAAGAGAGATTCTGCTGTTCTCTGAGAAACTATAAACTTACCAACCACTGCCCTACCATTAGAAAGTTCTCAAAACAAACAAATTGATAAATTTCTAAGAAATACAATACTTGGTTGATTTGGTATATCAGAATTTGAACCGGGATGTATATTTTTCATACTACTCTTTCACAGAATACTGATGTTCTGTCAGCATTTTTCATTCTGGCACTTGATTTTTTTTACTCTAATTCTCAGCATTATGTTCTGTTATTTTCATGTGGTTGTATATATTTACATCTTATATCCCAGAGCTGATAATGGTGGCTAATATTTATTGGAACCTTGCTTTGCCAGAACTTACACTGAGCACTTTGTGTGAATTGGTTTGCTTAATTTCCACAATAAACCTCTGAGATAAGTGCTGTTACTGTCTCCATTTCGTAGATAAAGAAACTGAGTCATAATAGGGTGAAACCATAAGGTGACAAGTTTGCCAATGCCACCAGGTGAACAGTAAAGCCAGAATTTCACCTCAAACAGGTTGTCATTGGACCTGTAGATATTAATCACCTTACCAAAAGTCAGGATCAGGTATTTATGTCTTCGTGTCACTTCAGAATATATAGAACAGAGCATACATTATCTTATTTGATTTTTACACAGTTGCGCCTTTTGCATATGAAGAAATTAGACTCACCCAGAATAACTGACATTCCATACTTAATATGGCTATTGCATATCAGAGCTTGAACTAAACTCAGGTGTATTTAACATTAGGCTTAATGATTTTTTTTCACTGTTTCCTAGCTTTCTGGGAAATATGACCATTTTAGGTGTTACTTCAAGGTTTTATTTCTAGCTGGAAGCATATTGAGACACTGGTTGGTGGAAAGCAAGTTATAGTTTAATGCTAAAACAATTTGGGAAAAGAAATTCTAGTCAACTCACACAAGCACATTTTATTTACATATTTCTAGATTAGAAAACTTACCTAAACTGCTCAAAGATATATATAATAGGTTTCAAAGAAAAATAATAGATAAAGAAAAATCAAACATGACACCATCAGTTGACAGCATTGAAAAATCTTTGTTTGAGTATTTAGATAATGGAAACAATCACTTCTCTGTAATTGCTTCCAATCCAAGATACCATATTAGTCCTTCTAAATAACTGTACTATAGCAAATATTATTTAGCTTTGACTATGCTCCAGCCATTGTTGAAAGCAATTTACGTGAGGTGACTATGATCTTTTTAAATTCTCGCAGGAGCTCTATGAGGCAGGGACTATCTTCAGATAAGGAAGCAAAGAGAAGTTAAATAACTTGCCCAAGATTAGATGGTTGGTCTGGCTCCAGAGTCAGTGTTCTTTACTTCTTGTTACATAACAATGTGTCTACTCTGTGCCATGGGTTTTAAATATATTACTGCTAATTCTCACCAGACGCCAACATGACAAAGTAGATATACTTAGTCTTGCTTCACAGACTGGAACATGACGTGCATCAGGGTTAAGTAATTTGCTCAGCAACTAAGTGCTTAAACCAAGATTCAAACCCAGTCCACCTCGAATGGAAAATCATGCTCTTTCCACTTTACAACATGACTCTGTAAATAAAATCCACCACGACGAAAAGTAGTAATAGTTGATCACATTTGACTATTATGTCTTTTAGCTTAGCATGTTTTATATACATGTATCAACTGAACAAACAGGGACAAAGGCCACTTAGACATAAATTGCCTTTTCTTTGTAAAATAGGAAGACCTCAAACAGCCTATTTGTGGTTCTGTATGTATGTATTTATTTTAGAGACTGTATTTTTTCTTGCTATGTTGCCCAGCCTGGTCTCAAACTCCTGGCCTAAAGCAATCCTTCCACTTCAGCCTCCCAAAGTGCTGAGATTACAGATGTAGCCACCATGCCTGGCCTGTTTTAAGTTTTGTAGGATTTGATATTTATTGAGAAGATTTTATGGCTACAGTATCCAAAAGGCAAAGAGCTTTAAAGACAAACTCAAGGCTTGGTTTTGGAGACTGCCAAAAATATGACAAAGTCACAGAACCCAGATAGTGTGAGCAGCCATATCCCTTTCTTTTTTCCAGTACTATCAAACTTGACACAACACTTCTGTTTTCCTGAATGTGAGCTGACTCTGCTGGATGCTTCAATGACGTCTGGTAAAAAAGTGAAAAATCTGAACTACTGAACATCAGACTTCAACACTGTTAGATGTTTGCCGCTAATTGCTGATTTGATTTTAATAAAGATAGCAATTACAGTGAATAATTTGAAATATAAGATTTTGTTAATACAGTTGGATTTCATTTCCATAGTCTGAGTTAGAAATCTGAAAATGCTCAATGGCACACCATACCTTAAAAATAAAGAATGGGCTGGGCTCAGTGGCTCAAGCCTGCAATCCCCGTACTTCGGGAGTCTAAGGCGAGAAGACTGCCTGAGCCCAGGGGTTTGAGACCAGCCTGAACAACTTGGTAAGACCTCGTCTCCACAATATATTTTTATATATATATATATATCAATTAGCTGGGTGTGGAAGCAGGTGTCTCTAGTTCCGGCTACATGGAAGACTGAGGTAGAAGGATTGTCTGAGCCCAGCAGGTCAAGGCTGCAATGGCCGTGAGTGTGCCACTGCACTCCAGATAGGGCGACAGAGTGAGACTCTGACTCAATAAATAAATAGATAGATAGAGAGAAAGAGAGAGAGAGAGAGAGAGAGAGAGAGAGATAAAGAAAGAACAAGGATGTGTCAATGTAGGTTTATCTGGTGTAACAAATGTACCACTCTGATTCAGAATATTGGTAGTAGGGAAAGTCATGTGTGTATGGGGACAGAGGTAATGGGTGCTCTACCTTCTCCTAAGTTTTGTTGTGAAACTAAAACTGTTCTAAATAAAGCTTATTCAAATGTCAGGAAAGAAAAAAAAAAGAGATAGTACAGACAGTGGACTCGCCACTTACACAACAGTCATGTAGGAAAGCAAAAGAACTATCTTCTACAAGTAACTGAAGATGTACAGTTGCAATATTTGCCATATGCCCATAGATGGAAAACATCATGACAGGACTTGTTTGTACAAGATGTTGGCAGTGACCGTTTTCACAGGTAGACTTTCAGAGATGAAGTAGGTAAATGTGCCCTTTCATTTCCATTTCCAATGTTTCTAGGGCCTCTCCAGATACCTAAATCCACAGATGCTCAAGTCCTTTATTTAAAATTCTGTAATATTTGCATATAATCTATGCACATGCTCCCATATGCTTTAAATGATCTCTAGATTACTTGTAATACTGAATACAATGTAAATGCTATCTAAATAGTTGTTATATTGATTAGGGAATAATGACAAGAAAAAAAATAGTCTGGTTATGTTTGGTACAGACTCAATTTTTTTCTCAAATATTTTTGATTGGCTGAATCCAAGGACGTGGAACCCACAAATATGAAGGGTTGAACTTAACCAAGAATCAGATTGAGAGTGATCCTCAGCATTTTGTAATTTTTTGTAATTAAAAAATAGAGTTAAAAATGTAGCCAAGCATGTTGGCTCAGACATGTAATCCCAGCACTTTGGGAGGCTGAGACAAGAGACTGCCTGAGCCCAGGGGTTGGAGACCAGCCTGGGCAACTTGGTGAGATCTCATCTCTACAATAAATTAAACAATTAGCCAAGCATGGTGGTGCATGCCTGTAGTAACAACTACTTGGAAGACTGAGGCAGAAGGATTACCAGAGCCCAGCAGATCAAGGCTGTAGTGGCCGTCCAGTACATCATTGCGCTTTAGTCTGGGCAACAGAGTGAAACTATGACTAAAAAAATAGAATGCAGAGTTTGAAACATTAGGGAAAAGGAAAGAAAAAGGAAATGCAATATTGTTTTTGTTAAGAAGGAACTGTCATCAGGTGTGGTAGCCAGACTGTATGGGAACAGTAATCTTTCTGCTGATGAAAAAATCCCGAAGGAGGCACTGATCTCATGTATCTTTACCCTTTTGAAAGTAATCTTACTTATTCAGATTGCTTCATTGTTTTTTTGAATCAAAAACATCCTTCAAATAATGTTTCTGTGCTATCATTTATTTGGACTCTGGGGGAAATGGGTTGGATGAAATGATCTTTGTAAAAGCTCTATGCACAGTTAAAGAAGTTTGTAATATGGGAAGATCACAATTACCTTTCTGAGAGTTCATTTTGTGCTTTATTTTCTCCCTCAAAGTACAAATGATTTCCTTGAATGTTTTACTCTACTGCACAGATTTGTTCTGTTGGCTGTTGCCCAATGCTCAGTTTGTTTGCTCAGCAAAATTGACATGAATTTTTCTACTCTCTTGTTCTAATTCTAGCTTTTGGGCACTTTTGTTTTCTTAACAAAATAAGTAGGTGGTTAACAAAAGATGAGCATCGGGCCTTATTGGTTCTGTCCCTGAAACCACAGGAAACTGGAGATGCTGGCCAAACAGTCAATTTTCAGTGCTTTAGACATAAATTTGGTCAATCTTTTGATTATTTTCTCAATCCTTTGCAGTCATCCCAAACTTTTTTTTAATCTTACAATTTCCTGAAATAACCTATGCAATGTGGTATGCATCTCATACACACAATGGCTTTGAGTAATTCTTGCAGATGCCAAAGCTTTCTGGAAGGTTTTTAAGTTGCAGTTTTTATTTTAGTGGTCCTGCACCTCACCGACAATTAAAAGGAAACTGTCATCAATAAAATGTTGCTTGAAAGTTATTTTTCTTTTTCCTTTTTTTAAAATTGATACTTGTCTGAAAGTGACTGACAGCAATGGCTTAATTAGTCATGCTGCTCATTTACCTCCAAATATTTGTTTAGCACACCAAAAATATCTTTTCTCTTGCCATAGGAAAAAATGACAATGAAATGTGCACAAAAGTTCTAGCTGAGCAACTCTTACAGAGATTCTTGATCTCACCCACTCTTTCTACCACTCTCACCTTTATTCCCAGAGCCTTTATCTTAACTTTGCAAGGAGCACCTATTAAATAGAAATATATAAATATACATTGAGTTTGTATTTAATTACTTTTCATGTCTAGTATAGGGGTCTCTAACCCCCAGACCATGGACCAGTACCTGTTAGGAGACAGGCTGCATAGCAGGAGGGAAGCTTGCATTACCCTCTGAGCTCTGTCTTCTGTTAGATCAGCGGTGGCATTAGATCCTCATAGTAGCGCAAACTCTATTGTGAATTGAGCACATGAGGTATCTAGGTTGCAAACTCTTTATGAGACTCTAATGCCATGTGGCTGATCTGCACAATAAATGTGCTGCGATTAAACCATCGTGAAACTATACCCCTTCCCCTGCTTCTCCCCCCTTTGTGCTGCATCCATAGAAAAATTGTCTTTCATGAAACAGGTCTCTGATGCCAAAAAGGGGGGGATCACTTGTCTAATATTTATTTAATTCGTGAATTGTTAACATTTTGTATGATTTTTGCATCATTTTGACTTCTGGGTTATTTTCTAGATAGTTAAAAGCTATGTATTACTGGGGTCATTCAGTTTCCATAACAATAAGAACATAGTGGAGAGACATTTATCCTAAAGAAGAGATGACTTGTGGAGACAATGCAATGCATTCACATAGTAAAGTCTTAGAATATTCAAAAGGGCTTAGCTCTGCTCTCTCCAGTCCCAAAGGATATATATTGAACCAATGAGGGAAAGTTGTATGTTTGGTCTAAAGAATTAACCTTCTAATAATTAAATTTGTTCAACCTGTACTGAGAAAAGGGGATTGTGTGTGTGTGTTTCTAGGCACTGGTGATGTAATAGCCAAGAAAAAGGAGGAGTGTGGTTTGATGAGATCTAAGATCTAAATTCCACAGTTTATTATTAGTTTATTATGGGATGGGAAACATATATAGAATATGTGTACATATACTATTCATCGAAATTATGGGAAAACTTTAAGAGCTGGGTTTCTTGGATTCCTGCTAGTCCTACAACATGTACCTTTTTTCCAGCCTTAGATCTGTTCTAACTTGCACTATGGAGATCTTGGGTGAGAGATTTAACGCTTCAGTGCTTGTATGCATGTGTAAGTGAAAAGGCGGACACTGGTGTCACAGCGACTGGAAGAGTGAGACCTGGGTTCTAGTCTTGGCTTTGCCACAAGTATGCTGTGGATTAGGCATTTCATCTAGGTAGCTTATGTTTTCTCACAGGTAAACCAAACTGGACTAGCAAGGCTCTGAGAGTCTTCCTGCTTTGATACTCTTAGAGAAGAAACACAGTTCAAGATTGTTTTTTTTTTTTCTCTTTAAAAATCAACAACTGAATATGATAGCACTTGGGCTTAGGAAATACAAAACTATTATTTTTTAGTCAATCATTTTTCTTATACTAGTAAGACAAGTGATATCATCGTCTTTGCTGTCTGGTCTCAGGAAATCGTTTAAATGTCAGTAGAAAAGCAGAGGAAAAAAAGTAGTTTCAGGCTACTAACATCTATTAGGGCTAATTATCAAATTGTTCCTGCTAGCAGGAGACATTGAAAAATATTTAGGCCCTCGGCAACTATTTAGTATTGATCATCAACAAAGTTTCAAACACTGGGTACCAGGTGGTGGGGATGAAATGGTAGGTCATGCACAAGGAAATGCACACATTCCTTTACTTGAGAAGTTCACCGGTGAAGAAGACAAATATGTAGTAGGCAATAATAATAAGCTAGCCTACTGCAGCATAATAAACTAAGATTCAAGGCTCAGAAGAGGACAAGTGTTTGGAGAACGCACGTGATTTTTTTCTAGGCACTCCGAAAAAAAAAGACTGAGTTTTTCCTCTCCCAGTTGCTAGGACTTAGCCTCAGCCCACTGAGTCATCAAGGCTTAAAATTCAGTGGCAGTAATACCTTCATTTGTGTGGTGCAGAAAGGGCACAGCTAGTCGTCACAACTTGTTACAGAAACAGATCCCTGCTTGGTGAGGCTTGGTGAGGTTAATCCACTTTAAACATGATAAGGCACGAAGAGGTTGACACCCTACACTCTCCCCAGCTCCATTCAAATTCAGCCCCAGTCTCACAGCAGCCAGCGGATGTGCTGTTTGAACAAGATGTATCTCTGCTCATGATTAACATTAGCTTTAGGGCTGAATTTGGAGAATCAGATCTAAAGACATCAGCTTTCTCCTTTCCTTTTCTCCTGTCTTCTGTCCCAATACACTCTCCCAAACCAATAAATGGCCTCTCTTCTTTTTTGGCTGTGCGTTAAGGGGTTTTGGACAAACATTGAAAGGCTCCCTTATTTGAAGATTTCAACTTGGGACTGATGTTTTCTGTCTCTTGGAGGGCACTTGGACAGTGAATTGCCTCATTGTTGTTAGACGAGAGCAATTCAATGGGATGTGTGGGTGTCTCACTGAAAGATGGCAGTTCTTCAGACCCAGGCTGATGGCGACACTGCTCCCAAGAAACAGGGTTGGTATGTAATCTAATTCCAAAAGGCTGTTAAAAATGCAAAAACAAAGCAGGCATTTCACTTGTGCAAAAGGCCGCTTGTAAAAAACCCCCATGAAATTCATATTAATTTAGATTTAATATATTCTTAAATTTAGACACCAGTATTTGAAGCCACTTCTCTAAAATAAGTTAGGCACGGGGAGACTATTTAAAAACTATTTCCTATATTGCTTTTATCATAACATAGTCAAGGCAGTTCTGGGCCGCCTGTGTGGAAGGATGCATTTATTTATTCTAATGACATTAACTTTGTTTCAAAAATTATTTTGTGCGGCCAGGTTGTCGGTATGAAGTCTATCCTAATTACGAATTCAAAGTGGGCTTGGTTTACACTTGGGAATGCTATTGTACTTAAAATTTTATTCCACTTATTGAAAATGACAATGATAAGAAAACCCAGGCAGTGCCACAAGGACTTCCATTAAGTCCACAAAAGAACAACACCTACTAGATATCTCAGTGGAAGTTCGCTTCAACAGAGCCAGCTCTATCACAGGCTGGCAAATTCTCAAGCTTGAGCCACAATTGCACAGATGGGGCTTCCACAGCAGTGCCCTCGGAAGCACTCCGATGGCTCAGGCAGAAAAACAGAACAAAAAGACTGACCCAATGTCTACCCAGATTTCTCCTGGCCATCCTCAGAAATAAGGCCTCTACAAAGTCAGCACTCTTCTGCACTCTCAGTCCGGGGCCTTCCTGAATTATCTTTAAAATTATCTCTCTTTTTTTTTTCTTTTTTGAGTCGTGGTCTCACTCTGTCACCCAGGCTGGAGTGCGTTGGCACGATCATTGCTCACTGCAGCCTCAAATTTCTGGGCTCAAACGATCCTCCACCTCATCCTCCCAAGTAGCTGGGACTACCAGAATGCTCCACCAGCTCGGCTATTTTCTTTTTTTTTGAGTTGGGGTCTCACTCCATCTCCCAGGCTGGAGTGCAGTGTCACATTCATGGGCACCCCAGCAACGACCCACTGGGCTCAGGTCATCCTTCCAAATCAGCCTTCCAAGTAGCTGGAACAATAGGCACGCTACCACACCCGGCTAATGTTTTGATTTATTGTAAAGATGAGGTCTTGCCAAGTTGCCCATATTATTCTCGAACCCGTGGGTTTAGGCAATCCCCCTTGCCTCTGCCTCCCAAAGTGCTGGGATTACAGGCGTGAGCCACCGAGCCTGGATTACAAATTGCTTTTTGTCTAATTAATTATCTCAGTCTTTTCTCCAGGAGGAAACAG
>CAUYQG010271346.1:0-26532 GCA_963574415.1 Tarsius wallacei | reverse complement strand
CATGCCCGGCTGATTTTTTGATTTATTGTAGAGATGAGGTCTCACTTGCCCAGGCGGGTCTCGAACCCGCGGGCTCAGGCAATCCACTCACCTCAGCCTCCCAAAGGCGCGGGATTACAGGCTGAGCCACCGAGCCCGGCTTTATTTCTTTTTTTAACATCAGAATTCATTGGCCTATTTTGCACTTTGAATAGCTGTTTTTCCTGAGCATGAAGCTAGTCATAAGAGCTTCACTTAAACCACTGCCTTTTATAACATTCTGATGAAAGCAAACATGAATTATGAAACATGAAACTAAGCATGAATTATGAAACATGAAACTAAACAGGAATTTACTTGAAAAGAGCTAGCAGGCTTGAAAGCAAATTGATGGGAGCTGATGATAAAACTACAGACACTGTAGGGAAATTTCTGATTTTCGTGGCATTCGAATCAGACTGTGGACTTGGAACTGTCTCGATATTTCTGTGGGGTTGATATATGCCATTTGCTAGATGCCAATGCATTCACTTTATTTGTCATTAAATATAAATAGCTATTCAGTTTTTGCTATTAACCACCTAATTAACTTTATTACCATTGATAGTTTTCACATTTTCCAGGTCTAGCCTATTGAGTTCTAATTTTATTTTGGAAGCATCTTAAAAATGTTACTTTGCCCATCTATCGCTGCTTTCCACCAACCCATTCAACACAGGGGATGTCTCCCTGCTACAGATTACTTCTCTCTTTCACAGAATGGAGACTTCTCCAAACTCATTGGTATTGTTAAAGACTATTGAGTATAAACATTTCCGTGAAAGTACCAGATTATTTTGATTTTGTTGCTTTTTTATTTAAATTACCTGTATGCCATGACTAAGTGTAAAGTGGATCAGGGCTGAAGATACCACACATTAGTTGATTTCCACTGTAGGGAGAAGTATACGACAAGTTTTCATGCTAGAATCCTTTCCAGTCTCCAGTTACTAAGAAAGTTAAGGACATATAGTTATGTGTTGGAAATATCATAAGCCAAAAGGCACTGAACACATCTAACCTGCCTAACACGGTAACTGACTGACTCTAGCCTTCCATAAACATATTCTGATCACTTACAGTACAGTATTCAATAAAAAACATGCAATGTTTGATATTTGATTATAAAATAGGTTTTGTATTAGATAATTTAGCTCAGTATTGCCAGAGAGTATCATATCACATATTGTTAGCCCAGGAAAAGCTTAAAATCCAAAATTTGAAGCCCAGTTTTTGCTGAATTTGAATCACTTTTGCACCATCGTAAAGATAAAAAAGATAAGTCAAATCATAGGAACTCTCTGTACTTTCTCCAGGCTTGACTATGGCAACAAGAGACTGGTTTTATAACTAACTCACAGAAGTGCATGAAACAAAAGATTAGATATAACTCAAAATTTAAAAAATTACTAAGTCTTTTAGTGTCTTCTCAAATGTGTACACATGTGTGGATAAAGTTCCTCCTGTAACTGTGGGTCAAGCATATTTATGCATAACAGATCACTTTTCACTTTTTAATAAGGTAAAATTCTGAATACTGTATTTTTATAAAGTCTCTCTTGCTGGTCTTTGTGGAATAAGTAAATTATGTTGATAGCTGAAACTTCATGCTCTCAAGAGGTTTAAAACCTCTCAGGACTTTTGTTTTTTTCTGCAAGTGTAAAACCCAAGTAGAGCTGAACAGAGAGATTTATGTGAACTGAGACTATCAGTCCCAGCTGGTCTGAGGCTCACTTTCACCTCAACTCATCACAACCTTCCCATGAACTCTTTGGCTTGCCTACTTTACTTGA
Source organism: Tarsius wallacei (assembly GCA_963574415.1). Lineage (NCBI taxonomy): Eukaryota > Metazoa > Chordata > Mammalia > Primates > Tarsiidae > Tarsius > Tarsius wallacei. The sequence continues at coordinate 24,721 of CAUYQG010271346.1, read as the reverse complement.
GCTGTGTTTCTCCTCTGCATCACCTTCTATGAGGTTCGTGGGGGAGCCTTTTCAGACAGAAGGGAATACGGCACATCACTGGTTCCCTTGTCCTTCTATGCACAGTTAACTTCCATTCCTTCTTCATTTTATTTTTTAATTTTAAAGATGAGGGGTATAATTCAGGATTCGGTGTACAAGTGGTCACAATGCAGGTAAAGTTTGGGCCTCCCTTTGGTCCCCACTTTGCTTGGTTTGAGATCCGGTAGCCTCATTGATGTTATGTGCCCACCCCTGGCAGTGTCCTGCTACTGCCAAACCCTTTCTTATAGTATATTATGGTAAGTGTTCATGGTCCACTTTATGAGGTGAGGACATGTGGTACTCATTCTTTGTTTCCGTGATAGATCACTAAATGTTATAAACTCTAAATCCATCCAAGTTGCTGCGAAGTCCATATGTTTGTCCTTCTTTATGACTGTGTAGTATTTCTTCATATATATGTTCCACATTTAAAAAATCCAGTCCAGTTTTGATGGGCAGCACAGTTGGTTCCACGGTTTTGCTATGGTGAAGAGTGCTGCAATAAACGTGTGTGCAGGTATCTTTTTTTTTGTAGAATGATTTTGAGTTCCTCCAGGAGGAGGATTGCTGAGTCATATGGAAGGTCAATTTCTAGTTCTTTTAGAAATTACCACACTGTTTTCCATAGAGATTGAACTAGTTTGCATTCTCACCAGCAGTGTAGAAGCATTCCCTTTTCTCTGCGTCCACGCCAGCATCTGTTGTTTTTTGTGTTATTAATTATAGCCATTCTTAGTGGGGTGAGGTGGTATTTCAATGTGGTTTTGATTTGGCTGCCCGCATATCTTCTTTTCAGAAGTGTTTATTCATATCTTTTGCCCACTTTATAATAGGGCTGTTTGTTTTTTCCTTTTGGCACATTTGAGTTCCTTGTGGATCCTGGATGTTAGGCCTGCAGAATGGAAATGCACAGAAAAAGCTGACTTCTAGGAGACATTCCATCTTGGTTTTGTCATAGCTGCAGGGAAGTTATGCCAATGGACACTCTTAGATATACTTTTGAGATGGTTTCTGGTTTTCAGTGAAGAGAACAAAGAACTTTCTTCCTTGGATATTGCCTCTACTATTTTATAAATAGCAGGCTTTCCTATTTTCCAATAGTCAGAAGCTAGTTGTTCCCTCTACAAGTTAATCATATACTAAACTTTCCTTTTCTACTGCTGTCACAAAGAGCTTGGTAATTTCCCAATAGCACTAAGATACTTGAAAATACTTGACTTCTAGATGTATTTCATGAAAACCCTTCCATGCAAGCCAGTGACTCAAGTATGCTTTATCAAGGTGGCTGTGCATTCATCATCAGTTCACAAGTTGAGGTCCTCTCATTTGCTTCACTTTGCTGAATCAAGTAACACCACTCTGTTCTGAGGACGATGCTCTTAAACATCGCATTCCTCCCCAAACCTCTCCCCATTCAATGTTGGAAACCTAAGAGTCACCCTTGTCTTCTCTCACTCCTTCACCACCAGCATCTAACTCATCACTAATCCCTGACTACACTACCCTTGGAATTTCTCTCAGGTCAGTTTCTTAATTTTCATTCTAAAATCTACTTCTTTAGTTCATGCCACCATCGTCTCTCATTTGTTTGGGTATTCTTTAAAAGCTTTTAAACAGGTTCATTTTACAAGGGAAAAACCTCTCTCCTCCCCCCAAAAAACACCCTGAATTTTTTTTTTTAAGGGAAGGCCCCTTGTAGTACAGGCTTTCCTGACTGGGTAAGCATTCTAGGAACCCATCAGCATTAGTGTACTAGTGTTGTTGTGAGAGGCTGCAATCGGCTTCCACGCACTTTTTTTTTGGAGATTCTTTCAGCATGTCTTGCACATATCATTAGGGTGATTTACAACCCTACCTGCGCACATCATGCTGAGTTTTCAGCAGTGTTTGACCCAAAACAGCATGACCACCATGCCCCACTCTCCCTATTTACCTGATCTTACCCCAAGCAACTTTTTCTTGTTTCTCTGGATGAAAAAAAAAACCTCAAAGGGAAATATATTGCCAACGTGGAAGAGGTGAAACAAAAAATGGCAGAAGCACTAAAAGGCATCAAAATTACTAAGTTCAAAAACTGTTTTGAGCAGTGGAAAAAGTGTCTCCACAGGTGTATTGCATCAAACAGAGAGTATTTTGAAGCTGAAGGGAGTTTAGGCATGTAAGAATAAATGCACAATATTTTATTTAAAAATTCTGAGTTTTTTGGTTCCCCCCCGAATACTGGCTACCTTACCTCTGGTCTTTCTTCTTTCCAATGTGTTCCACACTGCACCAGAGTGGTCAATCTAATATGGAAGTCTGGGCATATTGATCCCTCACTCAAAACCTGATTCTTCTAAATAAAGGCCAAGTGTCTTAACCTGGGATTCATGCTTCTTATTGGTCTGTCTCCTGCTAACCTCCACTCTTGTCTTCCCTTTCCCCTGTACTCTATCTTCAAACATCTTACTGCAACCCCAAATACATTTTATCCTCTTTCAGCCTCTGGGCTTTGGTTATGCTTCTCTTTCTGTCTGGGCTGTCCCTGCCCCAACTCTGGCCAATTTCTGGTTGGTCTGCTAGATACCTGTGTGAATAACTCTCTTGACAATGCCCATGCTCTTCCTGAAGGAGGGATCCTGCCACTCTCTCTACTTCCCCATAGTGCACAGCACCCACCTCTCAGAAGGCTGCCCTGATATCAAGACAGAGATTAGCCCACCTCCGGTTATACTCCATCTCTGGAGCCAGCCCTTGAAGCTGGGCTGCTCCCAAGCTCTCCCCCACTGTGGTAGGTGGTTCTCAACTGGTTCTTCTGATAGACTAGGGTGCTGTGAGTGAGAAAGTGAAGCACTCACATCAGGTACAAACTTTGAGAGGTACTAAAACCTCAATAATCAAGATTATATTTCAATTCAATATCCTCAAAAACATAAAGTAACACAAAAAATCCATGATAGACACAATATCAAAATTTTAAGTAATGATAGAATCAATAAGAGTGCTCAAAGGGAGATTTATAGTTTCAGGTGTTTTAAAAGACAAAAAGCCTTGAAATAAATTATCAAGGCTTCAACCTTAAGACATAAGAAAACGGGCCAGGCTCAAGCCTATAATCCCAGCACTTAGGGGGGCCAAGGTGAAAAGATTACCTGAGCCTGTGGATTCAAGACCAGCCTGGGAAACATAGTGAGACCTTGTCTCTACAATAAATAAAAATATTAGCTGGGTGTGGTAACACATGCCTGGAGTTCCAGCTACTTGGAAGGCTGAGGTGGAAGGATTGCTTGAGGCCAGCAGGTTGAGGCTGCATTGACTGGGAGCATGCCACTGCACTCCAGCCTGGGCAACAGAGTGAGACTCCAACTCAAAAAAAAAAAAGAAGAGAAAAAGAAATAAGAAAACAACAAAGATACAGAAGGACACTACATAATGATAAAAGGTTCAATCCGGCCACTGGAACCTTATCTCTCTCTCTCTCTCTCTAATTTACTTTCTAAATAAACCATATTTTCTAATTTAAAAAAGGTTAAGTTCATCACAAGAAACATTCATCCTAAACATATAGGCACCTAACACAGGAACACCAGCATTTATAAAGCAACTACTAAGTAAACTAAAAAAGATATTGACCCTGACACGACCATAATTGGACTTAGATACCCCACTAACAACTCTTGATAGATCATCGAGGTAAAACTTCAACAAAGAGATTCAGAACCTCAACTTGATGCTTGACCAAATGTACTTAATAGATAGGTATGACAGCCACATACTATACATTCTACTCATCACCACACAGAACACACTCCAAGATCAAACACATCCTTGGCCATAGATCAGACCACAGTGGAATAAAAATAAATATCAACACCATCAACATTCCCCCCAAACCCACAAAGACATGGACGTCAAACACATGATGCTGAATGACTCCTGTGTCAACACAGACATCAAAACAGAAATTTAAATATTCCTGGAAATAAATCAAAATGAAGAAACATCTTACCAAAACTTCTGAGATGCCATGAAAGTTCTAAGAGGGGAATATATATCTCTATGAACATACATCAAAAAAAGCGGAAAGATTACAAGTTAACAGCCTAACAAACCTAAGGGAGCTGGAAAGTCAAGACTACCAAAACCCTAACTTTAGCAGAAGAATCCAGATCACCAAAGTAAAAGCCCAAATACGGGACATAGAAGACAAAAAATATCACACAAAAAAAACCAAACAAAACAAAAAGCTGGTTCTTTGAAAGGATAAGCAAGATTGATGGAAATTTAGCCAGAATGGTCAGAAAGAGAGAGAGAGAGAGAGAGAGAGAAAGCCCAAAGAAACACAATCAGAAACACAAGAGTTCAAATCACAGCTGATCCCGAAGAAATACAAAAGGTTATCAGAGATTACTATGTACACCTATATGGAAGCAAACTTGATAACCTAAATGAAATTGAGGACTTTCTGATATCACACAATCTCCCCAGGTTGAAATAAGAAGACATTGAGACACTAAATAAACCAATAACAGCCCAGGAAATTGACTCTGTCACACTAAAACTACCTATTAAAAAAAAGCCCTGGATTGGATGACTTTCCAGCAGAATTCTACAAAATGTACAAGGAGGAGCTGATACCAATCCTTTTGAAAGTATTCCAGGCAATTGAGAAAGATGGAATACTTCCCAAATCATTTTACGAAGCTAACATGACACTGATACCCAAAACTGGTAAACAAAATAAATAAACAAATAAATAACTACAGGCCAACATCACTGATGACCATAGATGCAAAAATTCTCAACAAGATTCTAGAAAATCAGATCCAACAACATATCTCAAAAATCATCTAACATGACCAAGTAGGCTTCATCCTGGATGCAGGTCTGGTTCAACATCTACAAGACCATAAATGTAACTAAATACATCAACAAATGTAAAAACAAGAACCACATGATTATAACATTAGATGCAGAAAAAGCTTTTGATAAAATCCGGCATCCCTTCTTGATGAAAACCCTTGAACACCTAGGCATAGAAGGAACATACCTCAAAAAAGTAAGCACCATCTATGATATACCCATAGCCAGCATATTGCTAAACAAACAGAAACTGGAAGAATTTCCCCTGAAAACCAGAACAAGATAAGGTTGCCCACTCTTGCCCCACCTGTTCAATATTGCATTGGAAGTCCTAGCTAGAGCTATCAGACAAGAGAAGGAAATCAAGTGTATCCAAATAGGAAAAGAGAAAGTTAAGTTATCCCTCTTTGTTGACAATATGATCCTAAACCTCGAAAATCCAAGAAAAATCTGTCAAAATTCTCCTTGCACTGATAAGAGCTTTGGCAAAGTCTCAGGGTACAAAATCAATGTGCAAAAGACAATCGCATTCTTATACACCAACAACAAATAGGCAGAGAAACAAATAAAAAGCACAATCTTATTCATAATAACCACAAAAAAATGAAATACCTTGTCATCTCTCTAACCAGAAAGTGAAAGATCTTTACAATGAAAGCTACAAAATATTGCTCAAAGAAATCCAAGGAGACACAAACAAATGGAAAAATATCCATGCTCATGGATTGGGAGAATCAACATTGTTAAGATGTTCATCCTACCAAAGGCAATCTACAGATTCAAAGCAATACCCATTACATTACGAACATCATTCTTCTCAGACCTGGAAATGACAATACAGAAATTCATATGGAAACATAAATGACCACAAATAGCTAAAACAATCTTCAGCAAAAGAAACAAAGCAGGAGGTATCATACTTCCAGACTTTACACTTTACTATAAAGCTACAATAATCAAAACAGCCTGGTATTGGTACAAGAACAGGCATACAGACCAATGGGACATTATAGAGATTCTAGAAACGAAGCCTCAATTTCTCAACCAAATCATCCTTGACAAAGCCTCCATCAACAACCACCAGGGAGAGGAGAACCTATTCAGAAAATGGTACTAGGAAAACTGGTTGACCACACACGGAAGATTGAAACAGGACCCCTGCCTATCACCATACACAAAAATCAACTCTAAATGGATCAAAGACATAAACATAAAACCGCAAACTATAAAAAATCTTAGAAGACACAGGAGACACCATTATGGGTATCAGAGTAGGCAACCAATTCCTGATCGAACCCCCAGATGTCCATGCCATAAGAGATAAGATAGACAAGTGGGACCTCATTAAACTGAAAAGCTTCTGCAAAGCAAAAGAAACCATCAAGAGAGTGGGGAGACAGCTCACAGAATGGGACATATATTTGCCAACTGTATATGTGACAAAGGCCTAACATCCAGATTCTACAAGGAACTCAATGCGCCACAAAACAAACAAACAAAATACGGCCCCATTAAAAATTGGGCAAAAGACATGAATAGACACTTCTCAAAAGAAGACATATGGGCAACCAAAAAAACACATGGAAAAGTGCTCAGCCTCACTCATCATCAGAGACATGCAAATGAAAACCACATTGAGATACCACCTAACCCCAGTAATAATGGCTATTGTTGATAAAACAAAAAACAGCAGATGCTGGTGAGGATGCAGAGAAAAGGGAACACTTCTACACTGCTGGTGGGAATGCAAACTAGTTCAACCTCTATGGAAAACAGTGTGACAATTTCTAAAAGAATTGACCTTCCATATAACCCAGCAACCCCTCTACTAGGAATATACCTGGAGGAACTAAAATTATTCTACCAAAAAGATACCTGCACATGCATGTTTATCGCAGTACTACTTAGAATCGCAAAAACATGGAGCCAACAATGCTGCCCATCAAAACTGAACTGGATTTTTAAAAATGCAGTTCATATACACAATGGAATATTGCATAGCCATAAAGAAGGACAAACATATGGACTTCATAGCAACTTGGATGGATTTAGAGTCTATAATACTCAGTGATTTATCACAGAAACAAAGAACTGAGTACTACATGTTCTCACACAAAAGCATGTGCTGAACATTTACCATAATACTATAAGAAAGGGATTGGTAGTAGTCAGAAACTACCAGGGGAGGGAGGAGGAGGAGGCACATAACATTAATAAGGGTACCTGATCTCAAACCAGACCAAAGGGAGGCCCAAACTTTACCTGTACTGTGACCACTTGTATACTTAATCCTGAATTGTACCCCATATCTTTAAAATAAAATCAATTTTAAAAAGAAATTAGAAAATGAAGAGTAAATTGAGCTCAAAACAGAAGGAAGAAAAAATAAGACAGAAATCAAGGAAATAGGAAATAAACAAGATTTTTATTTCTGGCAAGAAAATTACCCTTCTGTAGATAATAACTATAAATGCTGGAAAAATACATAAAAACAGTTCTCCAAGGACTCTAAAGAGTGAACCAGAGGACAGTTGAAGCTTGTAGGAAGCAACAAGCAAGGAGGAAGTTCCCTTTTCTCCAGCTTTGCCCAAAGGATAGCTACAATTGTGGTTTATCTAGTTGCAGTTTAGATCAACTAAAACTTCAGCAAAAAGCTCACCATTTTTCTGGCTCATGAAAAAAGAGAAAGTCCCAGGGCAACCAGGGCTACTGGAGGTTGGAAGAAATTCAAGAAAGAAGAGAGCGTGGGATGTGAATCCCTAATTCTGTTCATAAACCCTGAACAAGTTGGTAGGTGACTGCTGAACCATACACACACAAGGCAGGCTGCACCAGTCCAAACTAAGAGCAAAACTGTGACTGACACAAGCTCCACCACTCATCACTTGTACCCAGAAATAAACAAGTATGAGATGTAATCAAAGGATAGTGATTTTATTCCAAAAGCTGGCAGATGGGGAAGTGGCCAGGCTCGTGCCTCAAAGAAACCATTTCAGCATTTTAGGCTATGTGTAAGTTTTTAAGGAAACATACCCCAGACCCAAGCATAGGTGTGGCACGGGGTGTGTCTTGATGGCTTATTTCGGATAGTGACCCTTGCAGAGGACTGGTTGGAATTATTTTAGCTTCAGTCATGTTATAGATCTATTGTCTCATGATGCTCCCAAAGTGGGAGGGTTCCACAATTAGGCTGTTTTAAGATTAGGACCCGGGATTTCTAAGCAAGCACACAGTCACATAAGAATACATGGTGAAAATAAATTACTAAAGCATATTTCAAGGCTTAAGAGGAAGAGAGGAAATAAGAAACTTTAAAATACATTCTAGGACTGAGATAATTAGTTACATAACTACCACGTAAGAGTTCAAAAACTGTGTTGAACAGTGGAAAAAGCATCTTGATAGGTGTATGACATCAAATGGAGAGTACTTTGAAGGTGACTGAAATTTAAACACATAAAAATAAATGCACAATTTTTATAAATAAATTCTGGGTTTTTGGGGGATCCCTCTCACACATCAATCAAAACACGTCTACCAGTACAATTTAAACAGATCTTCATCTGATTTGTACCAAAATAAATTGAATTTAAAAATTAATGTGCATGCTAATCACTAGTGAGTTAGTTGAAACAAATTCTGATTCATTCAATTTGGGATGGGTCCTGAGATTTTGAATTTGTAACAAGTTCCCAAGATGCCCATGCTGCTGGTCTGAATTCTATACTTCCAGGAACCTGAGGCTAAGACTATTCAGTCTGCATATGATTTAACTGAAGAACATTTTATGAATCCTCTTCTCATGTGTAATTAACAACTCCTTTCTCATTCTCATAGGGCTGTGTTGTGTCCCAGGTGTTAATAACCTGTGAGTTTGATAATAACAATGACAGTGACATCTGGCAATTACTATACACACGCACAAAATGTTAAATGCTGTTCTCACAGCTGTACATGAATTTAATTATTTAATCCTCAATTCAAAAGCAGATACTATAATTATGCCATAATAACAAATGTCAAAAGCAAAGCACAGGAAGTTTAAGAGACTTGCCCAAGGTCACCCAGCTGATGAGCATAAGATGTAGATTCAAACCTAGTCATCCCACACTCGTGTCTGTGTGTGTGTGTATGTGTGTTGGAGTCTCACTCTGTCACCCAGGCTAGAGTGCAGTGGCACACTCACAGCCACCCCAGCGTCGACCTGTTGGGCTCCGATGATCCTTCCACCTCAGCCTTCCAAGTAGCTGGAACTACAGGTATGCACTACCACATCTGGCTAATTTTTTGATTTATTGTAGAGATAAGGTTTCACCATTTTGCCCAGGCTGGTCTCGAACCCATGGGCTCAGGCAGTCCACTCAACTTGGCCTCCCAAACTGCTGGGATTACAGGCTGAGCCACCGAGCCCAGCCTCACTCTCTTTTTTTTTTAAAGATGTAGGGTACAATTCAGGGTTAAGTATACAAATGTTCATTATGCAACTTCACTGTTGATAAAGTGTGCCCCCTCCCCTGGCAGAGTCCCACTACTGTCAATCCCACCCCACCCCTCCGGCAGTTTCCCACTACTGCCAATTCTTTTCTTATAGTATTATGATAATTGTTCAAGGTCTGCTTAAGAGAACATGTGATACTCAGTTCTTTGTTTCTGTGATATATCACTCAGTAATAAAGACTCTAAGTCCATCCAGATTGCTGTGAAGTTCATGATTTTGTCCTTGTTTGTGGCTGCTTAATATTCCATTGTATATATGTACCACCTTTTTAAAAATCCAGTCCTCTTTTGCTGGGCAGCATGGCTGGTTCCATGTTCTTGCTATTGTGAACAATGCTGTGATAAACATGCATGTGCAGGTATCTTTTTCATAGAGTGATTTGAATTCTTCCAGGTATATTCCCAGTAGGGTGATTGCTGGGTCGTATAGAAGGTCAATTTTTAGATCTTTTAGGAATCGCCACAGTTTTCCACAGAGGCTGTACTAGTTTACACTTCCACAGACAGTGTAGAAGTGTTCCCTTTTTGCCACATCCTCTCCAACATCTGTTGCTTTTTGAGTTATTGATGATGGCCATCCTGACTGGAGTTAAGTGGTATCTTGGTAGTTTTAATTTGCATTTCTTTGATGACTAGTGAGGCTAAGCATTTGGATAAACTCTCAATTTCAATAATTAGCTGAATGTGAATGGACTCAATGCACCACTGAAAAGACATAGAATGGCACAATGGATAAAATATCATGAGGCAACAATATATCATCTCCAAGAGACTCACCTCACCAGAAAGGACACTCACAGACTCAAAGTAAGAGGATGGGAAACAAAATTTCAGGCAAATGGAACACAAAAGAAAGCAGGAGTCACGATCTTGATATCAGACAAAATACCCTTTAAGCTACCAAAAATTTAAAAAGATATCACTATATAATGATAAAAGGTTCGATCTATCAACAAGAAATATTCATTCTAAACATATATGCACCCAACATAGGAGCACCAACTTTCATAAAGCAGCTTCTAAGCAAACTTTAAAAAGATATTGACTCTAACAGTATCATAGCTGGGAACTTAAATACCCCATTCACAACCCTAGACAGATCATCAAGACAAAAAATCAACAGGGAGATCTGGAACCTCAACGTGATGCTTGACCAAGTAGACTTAATTGATACCTACAGAACACTCCACCCAATGACCACAGAAAAAATATATATATTTGAGTTGGAGCCTCACTCCATCACCCAGGCTGGAGTGCAGTGGCATGCTCATGGCTACCCCAACATTGACCTGCTGGGATTGGGCGATCCTTCCGCCTCAGCCTTCCAGATAGCCAGAACTACAGGCACATGCTACCCCGCATGGCTAATTTTTTATGTATTGTAGAGACGAGGTCTCACCAATTTGCCTGGGCTGGTCTTGAACCTGCAGGCTCAGGCAATCCACTCACCTCGGCCTCCCAAAGTGCTGGGATTATAGGCTGAGCCACTGAGCCTGGTCTGGCCCCACACTCTTAACTACCGTGTGCTGTGGCTTCTCCTCAGGGGAGTTATTACCTTCCAAGTGAGGCAATCTTCTCGCTTTGCCACACTCTATAGAAGGCTCTATTGGTTCGACATCAATATTCATTTAGCACTTGCTATGTGTTTTCTCCAGGAGACAGTGGCCGGCTGTGCATGGCCCCTATAAATGAGACAGAAGAGAGAGCAGGGAAAGAGCTCAGCCTCCCTCATATAATTTAACCACAAGACTTTGCAGTAACACTCCTGCTGGAGTCATCCTACAGAACACAACCTTGAAAAACTCATTAGGATAAGCAATATTTCATCATAAATCTTGCTTGAAACCATTGCCCCCTGCTCACCCCAGGCCCACATGTGTGCAAGGATCAGAATGTATCCAATTGTAACCCTTGCTTCATTATAATAATAAAATCCCCACTATTGACAGGGCTTATCTGCCATTTTTTGTGCATGCGATGTATGAGGTATGTATCTACACTATTCTTGCATGATTAAAATCCCTCCTTAATCATGCTAACATACCTTTCCTTTGATGTTACACTCCTTCCCCTATCTAATAAAAAGGGCCCAGACAGTGCCCTTCTGAGCTAGTCAGAGAACTCTTCCTTCTAGGCTGTCTCCCTTGTATAAGCCTCTAGTAAAGCCTTATCTGGGAATCTGTTTGTCCTTGTGTCAATTTCTATTACATGGGAGCCCAAGAACCAGTGGTCAGTAGCAAAAACATGACATCCTTTACGCACTGATCCAAGCACCCTCAGTGTCTACTCTTTGAGTTGTTTGCCTAGAATGCTGTCATGCCTTTGCCAAGCTCCTCCATTCTCCGTGGTGGTGTCATGTATGAGCAGAAGCAGTCTTGTGTGTTCCCTTAGTGTCCCCTCATATCAGAGAGCCCACGCTATGAAAGAACTGAACTCTGAGCTTCTGGGGATTTGTGCTGCCTCTTCTATCTCTGATGAATAGGAAAATAAGTGTTGTTCAGATCTCTGCAACTTGAGGAAATACATTTAAACTAAAGCATGATGGCTATAAGTGAGATGTAAGGTACAGATGACTCTGAACTTCTTTCCTATAGGTCTGTTAAACATTTCTGTCCCTTGCCCAAATGGGAGAGAGAGCTGATCACCCAACTCCATGAAGACTCTAGATTCCTCTCCTGGACTAAGGATAGCTCCAGGGCCTCAAGGTGAGCCTCCCGCCATCCCACATGCCAGCCTTTAGTGATAAGGCTTGCAGAAGTTTAGGAGATGGAGACAGAGGCCTGATAAAAGCAGTCCCAAGAAAACTGTGTGATGCTTTAACAGTGTCTCCTACAGTACCTTAGTTTTTCAGAGGAGGAGTAAGGAGGAATTTCCTGAAGGGGAAGGTTGTTGATCACAAGAACTGATTAGCAATGAAGACAAGACTACATTGGAATACCAAGGCTTCTAAATGTAAATCTGCCCTGAGGCAGAGGACTGCATGACTTGACCCTTCAGAGCCCTCATGTATTTGTGAGTCAACCACAGAGAGTTTCAAATCTGTTAGGACCTTGTGGGTACCATATGGAAGCTGATCTAAGAAAACACTGGCCAAGCTCGCTTCACAGTCGAGAATAACATAGCTTAAAAACAGCCTGGGCAGCTTCCTGGCTGTCCCATCACTCTTGCCGAATAGCATTTTGGTGAGCTGAGTGTCAATGAATGAGAAACAGATGGATTTAATTTCCCTTGAAATTAGGAATGGGTGAGCCCAGCCACAGAGTGGAATTGCTGAATGTCTCAAACTATTTTTTTCAAGTGCTTTTGGTTCAGAAAAACTGAAACTATGGTTTTCTCAAAGCACGTTTCCCCTCATTTGTGTGAGCCTTCATGTATTTTAAGGGGAATTTGATCTGCATATTTCAACTTCACACTTCACTTATCAAAATGCGAAATAAAGTTTCCAGGAAGTCTGAGAAATATTATATAACTTTTTTAAAAACTTTTTTTCTTTGGAAAAGGAAACAGTGGTGGAAGTTGAAAAATTCATATGCCAGAAAAGGTAGTTTCAGGTGGAGGTTCACACTTTTAGGGAGCTCTATGTACCGGCATCACACACATGTTAAGTGTGCAGTCACAATCTTCTCAATGAATGTATTTGAAACTCTTCTTGGAAAGTGGGGAAAAAGATAGGAAAGCTTAATAAGGATAGGGTTGGGGAAAGGTCGGAAACTATAAAATAGCTCCAGGTTCTTTCATCAGTAATTGTCAGGCAGTGTATTCCTAGGAGCCATACATGAATGGAGCAAAATTACAGCATACTTGCATCATCTACCGGCATGCATCTCCACCATCCTCCATGTATCTCTTCTCCTCATAAGACACATGATAAAGGAGTGCTTATAGAATGCTTAGGATTAAATGGATGGTCAGAAGAGAGGGTAGAAGAAATGTGGCAAAGAAGGTGGGATGGGGGTGGACAGTGAGGTGAGCATTCAATGCCATCTTTATTTCAGAGAATGGCTCAGACCCACACATTTGTGTGTGTCCTGAAGAACTTTATTTGCTTAAAGTTCAGTTTTAGGTTCCAGGGAACCAAGTAAGACACAAGGGATGGGGTGAGAGAGACAGTCTGTGTGCATTGTGCTGGAAGCACAGTACTTGTTGATCACCAAACAGGCTGACTTTTGTTTATAGCATCATTGGTATGGTAGAGTAATGGACACTGCCCAACAGAAGAAAAGAAGAATATGGCCAACTCCTTGTAATATTTGATTGTTTGTCTCAGATGCCCAGGAGACATCTCCAGGTGATTTCCAGAGAAAAAACATTTGAGATGGGGATTTTCTACAGGGAGAAATAACATTTATGGATGAAAGGTTATTATGGTTAGTATATCCCCCATTTTAATTCCTAGGCAGGTGCAGGAAGAGCAAACATAGATTGCATATCTCCTTAGAGCCATGGATATTCTGGTTTTGCGATTAGAAAACCCAAATAGGACTGTGTGTCAGTGACAATAGCAGTTGTCAAGTTCCTAGGACTCCCCTACATGTTCTAGTAGCCTCCCTTATATCTAGGTTGGGGGCATGCTTTGGTTCTGACCAACAGTATGAGCTTAGGTGATGCGTGTTTCTTTCTCACCGAGACAGTCAATTCTTCCATTTCTTCATCCCCTTCCTCCAGTGGTCTTGGACTAGTCTGCCCAGATTACTTTGCTACATTGCCCTGCTCACAGAGGAAAACTAAACTTTTATTCTCTTAAGACACTAAGATTTGGGGGAGGGGAGGCTTGTTTGTTACAGCAGCTAGTGTTAATTAGCCTGACTAACACAAGCTGCAAACTTTGAATTGCTGACTTAGCCTCCTAACATAATGATTCCTAACAGTAATAAAGCTGGTAGTTTTAGGTAAGATTCTTAGAAGTGTTTGAGACTATATCAAGCCTTGTATTAGTTATCTACTGTTGCATAACCAATTACCCCAAAAGATAGTAATTTTTTTAAAAAGGAGCATTTAGTATCTCAAAGTTTTCGATGGTCAGGAATTTTAGAGTGACTCAGTTAGGTGGCCCTGACTCTAAGTCTCTCATGAGGTGCAATCAAGATGTTAACAGAAGTTACAGTCATCTGAAGGCCAAATGAGGACTGCTGGATGCATCGTCAGTAGAAGCCCTCGATTTCTTGTTTATTAGGTGGGGTTCTTGGATCCTGATCGGATGACTTTCTCTATAGGGATTCTCATGACATACCAGCTAGAATCATCTAGAGGGAGTGATCCAAGAGATAAAGCAAACAGGAAACTATAGTATCTTTTATAATCCAGCATCCAATGTATTTCCTCTCTATTCATATCCATGACTTTAAGGTGATATGCAATCTATGTTTGTTCTTCCTGTACAAGCCTGGGAATTAAAATGGGGGATATATTAACCATAATAAAATCATTAAGTCCAGTCACACTCAAAAGGAGGAAAATATGAGGGGGGTCCACAAAAACAGAATTTATTTATATAAAATTGTGCATTTATTTTTATATGTTTTAACTTCAGTCACCTTCAAAGTATTCTCCATTTGACACAATATACCTATTAAGACACTTTTTCCGCTGCTCAAAAGTTTTTGAACTCATCAATTTTGATGCATTTTAATGCTTCTGCCATTTTTTGTTTCACCTCTTCCACATAAGCAAAATGTTTTGTTTCCCTTTGAAGACTTTTTCCAACTGAAGAAACAAAAAAAGTCACTCAGCGTGAGATTGGGTGAATAGGGAGGGTGGGGCACAGAAGTCATGCCATTTTTTAAATAAAAAACTGCTAACCACTTAGAGCGGTGTGGGCAGGTGCACTTGTAAATCACCCATCATGAAACAGGCAAATGCATTTAAAAAAACTAAAAAAAAATTCACTGAAGCCAAGCACAGCTTCTCACAACAACACTAGCTGGAATAATGATGCCAATGCGTTCCTAGAAACACTTACCTAGTGTGGGAATCCTGTACTACAAAGGGTCCACCCTCCAAAAGATAATTCTGGTTTTGGGTGGCTCCCCCCTTGTGGGTTCTACCTTTTCAAGATGCTGTCAAAGAATTTGCAGACAGATCTTAAACCACGTACACCCCATTACTCCAGAGTGGGTCTGTAGGTAGCTGAGGAGGGAACAGAATGGTGGGTTGCACTCAATGTGGGGAGTTTCATCATAAATCAGGCTAATGGAATGTAATTATATAATTACTCCTTTCTTATAATATTCCCTTGTCTCATGAGCAGATGAAAGGAGTCCCATCCACTCTATTCAAACAAAGCACACTGGGACCCTGACATGAATCTTCATATCGAGATGCTAAGGTGAGCATTGAGAACTTACTGGTTGTTTACCCCTATATACTATGAGCTGTGTTTGACATGATGCCGAGAAAATGAATTCTCATAAAACAGGACATTGTGCTAGCACCAAGCTGGCCCTGGTTTTGTAGGCAAGTGAAGCTACACATCCTCTTCTGACATATCCCCCTCCTGCCACCTCCCAGCTTGCTCAGTGCTACATAGCATGCTGCTGGCTGGTACAAACCCTGGGAGTTTGCATAGAAGAATAAATCAGAAAAAAAAAGAAAAAAAACCTTTTCTCTTCACATAAAACATGTTGTAATAGATGCTGGAGAGGATGTGGAGAAAAAGGAACGCTTCTACACTGCTGGTGGGAATGCAAACTAGAGCAACCTCTTTGGAAAACAGTGTGGCGATTTCTATAAGAACTAGACATTTACCTTCCATATGACCCAGCAATCCTCCTACTAGGAATATACCCAGAGGAACTCAAACCATTCTTCAGAAAAGATGCACGTTTATTGCAGCACTAATCACAATAGCAAAAACATGGAACCAACCGTGCTGCCTATAAAAATTGGACAGGATTAAAAATTGTGGTACATATACACAATGGAATATTATGCAGCCATAAAGAAGGACAAACATACGGGTTTCACAGTAACTTGGATGGATTCAGAGTCTATCATACTCAGTGATCTAAAACAGAAACAAAGAACTGAGTACCACATGTTCTCACTCATAAGCAGACCCTAAACATTTACCATAATACTATAAGAAAGGGATTGGCAGTAGTGGGATACTGCTGGGATAAGAGTTGGGGATCACTGCGGGGGTCCAACCTCCACTGAGCAGGGCCTGAATTGGGGGGGAGGGAATGAGAAAAGAAAGAGACAGAGAAACAACGGTATTGGGAGGGCTCCCTCTCAGGAATCCATGAGCCAGAGAAAGCTAGAGAGAGAGAGAGAGAGAAAGCAAATTTATTTTCACCGCATGCCTCTTATATAGGACAAAAATCACACAAAGGAGGGCGAAACCATACAAGCAGGATATGTTATATCTGAATTAAATCACACCATCAGGTAAGTATCAATGACTAAACTATGCATATCTTAAAATCTATGCTAGGCAAGGCAAGCACTTAGGATGAGCAGGTTCTGGGCCAGACTTGGCGCCTCTTAGCTATCCATAGAAATGCAACCAAAAGGTCAGGGGAGACAAAGGAAATGTAGACTTGGTTCCTTGAACACAAGCCAAGAAACATAAGGACCTTGTCAGCTTATGCTCTGGTTTCCTTCAGATCACAACATCAATAAGGGTATCTGACCTCAAACCAGGAAAAGTGGGGACCAAAGGGAGGCCAAACTTTACCTACAGGATGACCACTTGCATACCTAATCCTGAATTGTACCCCACATCTTAAACAACATAAAATAAAATAAAATAAAATAAAACGTTGTGTAGATAAAGCTGGATGTGAATTAAGCCCAGTGGTAGGAAATGGATCAACACTGGAAATACTGGCTCCATGAGGGATGGGCTTTTCCTTTTTCTTTTTACATCTATGTAAGCATGTACTAAATTAAAAAAAATTTGTTTTGTTGATTTGTTTTAATTAATTGAATCAGCTAACCAGCTAGTGTTAACCATGGAAGCAGACAGGGGTGGTGGCAGGAGAGGGTAGCAGGAATTCTAGGTCTGTTAGGTTGCTGGTACTAGAAAACTCACCAGCCCAGCCATACTGATGACAGACTTGTATCATGGAGGAAGTGGTTATGTGAGTTCGTGTAAATTCAGAATAAAGCAGGGCCCAGTCCAATTCTGGTGTAACCTACTCTTGGCTGAGCCCACTGTGGGTTCTGAACCATGAGGCAGGACAAGGGCTAGAGATGAAGGCTCAATGCAATCCACACTTTCTCAGGCTGATGGCATTTCAGCAGCCATTTTCACTTCAACAGTCATAGAAAGCAGCCCCTGAAGACAGCTGGAGAGTGTGATCAAGCCGGACACATTACAATAGCCTGTCAGGTCCTACCAGCAGCAGTGAGGATGGGACATTGCTGTAGACTCCCCAGATTTGGACAGCAACATCAGGCTCTGGGGCCACATCAGTGGTGCCACAGAGCCTACCCTGAGCTGCCAACGTGAAGTCCTCCAGCCTCAGGGGAGCATAGCTGAGTTTGGGCTCCTCCCACTAGAAATAGACTAGGAGTGGTAGGAACTCAGCCAGGGGAAGAGTGAGTTTCTTTCTTATCTTGACATGTGCTGCCCTGGTTGCTGAAGTCTGAGACATCAGACTGGTGAAGCATGACATCCTAGTTTGAGATATAGTTTTATTTTAACTTTAAAAGGATTATTATTATTGTTATTGTTATTATTATTATTTCAATAGCTTTAGGGGTACAAGTGGTTTGTGGTTACATGGATGAATTGTATAGGGGTAAAGTCTGGACTTTTAGTATACCTGTCACCCACATAGTGCACATTGTACCCAGTAGGTAATTTTTCATCCCTCATCCCTTTCCTACTCTCCTGACTACTGAGTCTCCAATGTCCATTGTACCATTCTGTATGCCTTGTGGACCCATAGCTTAGCTCCCACTTATAACTGAGAATATGCAGTATTTGGTTTCCCAGTCCTGAGTTACTTCACTTAAGATAATGGTCTCCAGTTCCATCCAAGTTACTGCAAAAGACGTCATATTATCTAGCCGAAGGAAAAGAAGTCATTATACAAAGAAGACATCTTCACTCATGTGTTTATCACAGCACAATTCACAATTGCAAAGATATGAAATCAATCCAAGTGCCCATCAACCAATGAGTGGGTAAAGAAAATGTGGTATATAAATACCAAGGAATACTGCTCAGCCATAAGAATGGAATAATGTCTTTAAAATGACTTTTAAATGAACTATAAACCCTGGGAAAGGTTTCATGTGAAGCACAGCTAAGAAGGCCTCAGCATCCATCCCACTGATGCCATGGGGCATCTGACAACTGATCCTAAATTTTACACTGGTTTTCTGTGTGGCCAATTTAAGTGCAGATATTGGTTTACCAAGTGATGCTTGTCTTAGTCTGCAATTACTATGGCATTTATATTTCTTTTCATTAGATATAGGGAAAGATGGTTGTACTAGGACAACTAATTTCTAGACTCTGACATGGAAGTGGCTGTGTGGCTCTGTCATTCAACCTATTTGTGCCTCAGTTTAATCCTCTTGTGGCCATTGTTTCTCATTCCACTGTTCTATGACTGATCTTCAGTATAGATCTCAAACATGTAGCTGTCATTTTTCCACAGTTGTATATTAATTCATTTTTACATTAGCTAAAGAAAGAAAGACGATTTCAAAAAAGCTCTTTAGTAGAGACTAAGATTAACACTATGAACTAAACATATCAACTAATCAAACTACTGTTAAATAAAACCAAATTATTATTCTCCTCCAAAATAATAACAATAATGACATTAACTAATACTTGTCAGGCTTTAAATACGTATCTTGCAATATCTAAAAATTTCACACATTGTTTTAAGTTCCTTCTGCTCAACCCATTGGCAAGAGAGAGATTCCACCCTAAGATTATGAAGATGACCAAGCAAATTACACTCTACACCTAACATATGAGATTTACAGCAGTTTAGTAGTCACACAAACTGAAAGCTTGGAAGAAGAGGACACTGCACAACTTTCAGAGTCACACAAGAATTATACTTGAAAGCAGAGTAAACAAGCAGAGGCTGTAGGAGGTAGGATTTGTAGTAACAAGAGGGTGAGGTGCCCCCTGGTTTCCACAGAAGAATGTGATAGGCTTGTTTGGATAATTCTGTGCCTTGTAGAGAACTGAAACTCACTACTCACACATAATGAGTAGCTGTACCTGGTCAATTTGACAAAGAGTGTTGCTTGACTGGGGGACCTTATCTGCAGGAACAAAACAGAGGGAGGAGTCTTATGGTTAAGCTAATATAGGCACACCTGATTTTACTGGATATGAAGATAGTGCACAGCACTGAGCCTTAATTTTAGGTCTCACACCACACACACATCATGTTATTTCATCATCCCAGCACTTCTGCAAAATATCACACCATTTTACAAATGATAGAATTGAAACTTAAGTCTAAACAAATTGTTCAATCTTATTAAACTGTTAAGTGGCTGAGCTGGTATTCAAATTCAGATTGGTTAATCTCAGAGTCTGACCCCATAGGCCACCACTTATAGGCAGATTTAAAAGCTCACCATCAAAATGGATCAGGGAAAAAAAAGACAAAAAGGCCAGGAAGCACCCCTACTCCCAGTAACCAGAAAGCTCAGCTTAAGACAGTCTTCTGGCCACCATTTGATCTTTGGATCACACACAACCTTCCTCAAGGCAGCCAAGTTAATAATGCAGCCCCACTGACCACTAACAGCAGCAGCCCTGCCTCAGATGTCCAGCCTCACACTTTAATCAGCAGCCCCTGAAATGTCCATAAGTCCAGCTGCTCTGGATACACTTCTGATTATACAGCCTGGAGGGAAAGAAACTATCCAAGGAGATCAACTGGCTCCCAAGTACTTCAAAATCCCAAGGCCGGGACTGTCCCACTAGTCACTGCTTTGTATGCACATGTTGAGCCTATGCATTGAAAAAGGCTTTAGATCTCATTCAACCCAACCCCCTCATTTCACAGTTAAAGAAAATAAAGTTAAGTGGCATTGCCAAGGTCACAAAGCTGGTTAGGGCAAAACCTGCTTAGGCCTCTTTCCCAACTTCCCTCTTCCATGTACACCTCCTACTGTCAAGGTGAGAGAAGGAAGACACTCTCTTCCTCACCATCCCTTGCAATTAGGGTGACCATATGACCAGTTCCAGGCTTTGTGCTAAGGAGGAATCTGCTGTAGAGAGCCTGGAAGAGACTTTTCCTCCCTGATAGAAAAAGGCATGGAAAAAGAGCTCTCTTACTGCCTTCACCACCCCCTGGACCCTGGTTCCCATGATGACCCAGGGAGGACCTGAAGCTAGAAACCAGAGAAGGAGTCTTTTGGCCATGAGGAAAATCTCAAAGATGCTGACACAGCAACTCAGCATCATGTGGCTGCTATATCAACGCCCAAGCTACCTTTCCCAGATATCTCACTCAGTAACAATTCATCTAAGTTTAGACCACTGTTAGTCATATTTTCCCTTTTTTGCAGCCAAACACCCTCCTCTGAGCAGCAGTCAGTAGAGTCAGACAGTGGCTGAATATCCAGCAATGTCACTCATTAACAACCCAGAGCAAGGAAACATTCCCTGCCTCAATTTCCTTTTCTGCAAAACGGGAATACATTTCTATAGAGATGCTGTAAAGCAGGGGTCCCCAAATGGAGACTGTTAGGAATCAAGCCGCATAGCAGGAAGTGAACAGCAGGCAAGCAAGCAAAGCTTCATCTGTATTTACAGCTGGGCCTCATCATTTGCATTACCGCCTGAGTTCTACCTCCAGTCAGATCAGCAATGGCATTAGATTCTCATAGAAGCACAAACCCTATTGCGAACTGTGCATGTGAGGGATCTAGGTTGCACATTCCTTATGAGAATCTGATGCCTGATGATCTGAGGTGGAACTGAGTCAGTAATGCTAGCACTGTCTCCCACCACCCCCAGTTGGGATTGTCTAATTGCAGGAAAACAAGCTCAGGGCTCCCACTGATTCTGCATTATGGTGAGTTGTATAATTAGTTCATTACATATTACAATGTAATAGTAGCAGAAATAAAGTGCACAATAAGTGTAATTTGCATGAATCATTCCAATGCCAACCCCTACCCCCAGTTCGTGAAAAAAATTGTCAAACACAAAGCCAGTTCCTGATGCCAAAATGTTGGGAACTGCTGCTGCAAATCTTAAAATATTTATAAAGAGTTTAAAATATTTTCTATCTCACAGTAGAGTGTTTGTTTGTATTATTTCATTACTCCAGCAGCCTATCTCCACAGAGGATCCCAACACAGCTTTAGACAAAACAGATGAATTCACAGAGATCTTGTTTAAGTGTAATTTCTGATTTAAAAAATCAGTGGTGGGTCTGAGACTACATTTCTGAAATCTTCCAGGGAATGTTTGTGCTGCTGGTGCATGGGCCACACTTTGAGGAGCAAGACTGTGGGGCTTTCTGGGTCTGTTCCCCACTGATTCAGGTTTCTAGCTGGTGGATGTGCTCTGTCATGTTCAGACCGTCTCACTATACTCATGGGATTAATTTCTGGGGTCAAACTGTCCTTACATCCAGCAGCATCACTGTCAAACTCCAATTCATGGACAAGTCCATCAATCAGACCTTGCTTCTCCAGGTCTAGGGATCGTCATTGTCAATCACAATGTCATCCTCAATGGCCTAGGGTCTAATCTGGTTACAGGGAGCAGGGCATACAGTAAGACAGGTATACGGAGGTAATGTGGGATTATTTGGGGATTTATTTCAAAGAGGAGTGCAGATGTTTAGGCACTTCAGGACTTTTGGAACCCACCTGGGGGACCTCTCAGCAGGGCCTTGGTCTCAGAATGATCTATGTTATATCAGCCCCCAATTCTAGAATCCATCAGTTCCTTTGCTATAGCGCTGTGCCCCAGCCCTGCAACCTGCTCAAAACTTGTTCTGACGCAGTTCACCTGCCTGTCTATGCTTCTGTCAACTGCCTGTGCAGGCACCCATTCCCTCTCTCCCACCTGTGGAGAAGTCTAAGACATGTCATAAGCTTTTCTCTCTTCCAGTGCCAGCTTTGCCTTCACAGACCTCTTGTCCCTCTTCTTCCTGCACTTCCTTGACTGAGTTCCCCCACATTCCTGCCCCCCAGTCCTGTGATTTTACTCTCCATTCTGATAAATTTTATCTTCATTCTTTCTAGGTTGTGCCCTCAGCTTCTTCTCTGTCTTAAGTCTGCTTTGTGTTGCTATGAATACCACAGACTGGGTAATTCATAAAGAAAACAATTATGAAATTTATTCTCAAAGTCATGAAGGCTGGAAAGTCCAATATCAAATTTTTGACATCTGGTGAGGTCCTTTGTGTTGTGTCATTGCATGGTGGAAGGTGGAAAGGTAAAAGAGTGTGAGAGGACAAGATGACACCAAACTTACTATTTTCACCAGCCCAAACTGGTGATAACTAACTCACTCCATTATTCTATTCATGGTGGTGTGGCCCTTATGTCCTAATCACCTTTTGATGGTCCTGCTTCTTAATACCATCACAATGGCAATTAAATTTCAACATGAGTTTTTGGGGTGCTATGTTTTGATTGTTAGTCTCCTTCAAAATTCCTGTTAAAACCTATTTATCGGTGAAACAGTATTAGAACACATTCATGACTGGCAAATTTTTCACTTTCCTAATACTGAGAGTGGGTGAAAAGAAAAATAAAATCTGAAACTGGTTGCCACAAACTTCTGTAGTTAGGCACAAATGAAATGGTCTTTTCTAGATTGTCACCTTTTCACTATATACAGCTGAAAGTTGCAGACATATCCAGTATTTGCCTAAGACACCACTCTGACTAGCATTCTGTACTTTGTATTTTTATTAGGATTATAAACCTGAAAAGACAGTCTTCCATGATGAGATAAATTCACATCAGTGGCAACCAGGAACAGAATTTGGAATGACAAAAATTCACATCAGTGGTTGCGAATAAGAGGTGGGAACTTTAAGAGATGGTTGGGTCATGGGGGCTCTGTCCTCAAGAATGGATTAATCCATTCATGTAATTAATGAATTAATGGGTTGTCACGGGTGTGGGTCTATTATAGAAGCTCATCTCCTTGCAACATGATACTTTTGCTGCCTCAGGAATATGCAGAGAGTCCCTACCAATAAAAAAGCCCTCACCAAAAGCAGTCCCTTCATCTTGGACTTCCAAGCCTCCAGAACTATAAGAAATAAGTTTCTTTTATTTGTAATTTATCCTGTCTCAGGGATTCAGTTAGAGCAACAGAAACTAGATTAAGACAGGAGGGAACATTAAAACTACAGCATTCCACCCATGCCCCACTGTCCAAACTCATGTTTTTCTCACATACAAAAGATGCATTCATCTCATCCCAATAACACAAAAAGTTGTAACTTTTTCCAGCATCAACTCAAAAGTCCAACATCCTTAGTCTCATCTGAATCAAGTATGGATGAGACTCAAAGCATAGTTCATTCTGACGCACACTTCCTTCCAGCTATGAGCCTATGAAATTAATAAGTTACATGTTTCCCGATACAGTGATGGGACAGGCATAGGATAGACATTTCCATTCAAAAAAGGAGCAGTAGGCAAGAAGAAGTGGTAACTGGTCCCATGGAAGTTCAAAAATCAACAGAGAAAACATTAAGCTTAAGAATAATTTTCTTTATATCCTGGGCACACCGAGATAGGAGTTGCACCCCTAAAGTCTCAGGAAGCCCTGCCTTTATAGATTTGCTGGGCTCAGTCCATCCAGGAACTCTCATGGGTTGGAGTCAAGTGCCTGAAGCTCTGCCAGGTTGACACTGCAAGCTGGTAGTCTACAGTGCTGGGGTCTCAGAAGAGGCATGTCCTGGTGGGAACTCTTCATCAGCTCCAATGCCACATTTCTATTCCATTGCCCTAGTAGGAGTCTCCTGCAATGGCTCTGCCCCTGCAATAAGTGTCTGCCTGGGTCCCCAGGCTGCCTGTGGTAGCTTTTAAAAATCTAAGTGGAGCCGGACTCAGTGGCTCAGCCTGTAATCCCGCGCTTTGGGAGGCCAAGGTGAGTGGATTGCCTGAGCCCATGGGTTCGAGACCCGCCTGGGCAACTTGGCGAGACCTCATCTCTACAATAAAATTTTTAAAAAAGAGCCAGGCTCAGTGGTTCAGCCTGAAATCCCGCTCCTTGGGAGGCTGAGGTGAGTGGATTGCCTGAGCCCGCGGGTTCGAGACCCGCCTGGGCAACTTGGCGAGACCTCATCTCTACAATAAATCAAAAATTAGCCGGGTGTGGTAGCGCGCGCCTGTAGTTCCAGCTACTTGGAAG
>CAUYQG010271345.1:0-17970 GCA_963574415.1 Tarsius wallacei | reverse complement strand
TATTTGCCAACTGTATATATGACAAAAACCTAACATCTAGGATCCACAAGGAACTCAAACATGCCGAAAAGAAAAAAACAAACAGTCCCATTACAAAGTGGGCAAAAGATATGAATAGACACTTCTCAAAAGAAGACATACAAGCAGCCAACAGATACATGAAAAAATGCTCAGCTTCACCAGTCATCAAAGAAATGCAAATCAAAACCACACTGAGATTCCACGTAACTCCAGTCAGGATGGCCACCACCAGTAACTCAAAAAGCAACAGATACTGGAGAGGATGTAGAGAAAAGGGACCACTTCTGCACTGTTGGTGGGAGGGTAAGTAATACAATCTGTGTGGAAAACAGTGTGGCAATTCCTAAAAGATCTAAAACTTGACCTTCCGTACGACCTCACAATCCCCCTTCTGGGAGTATACCCAAAGGAAAGCACATCACTCTATGAAAAAGATACCTGTACATGCATGCTTATTGCAGCGTTATTCACAAGAGCAAAAACATGGAACCAAACATGCTGCCCATCAAAAGAGGGCTGGATAAAAAAAAATGTGGTACATATACACGATGGAAGAGTATGCAGCCATAAAGAAGGACAAAATTAACTTCGTAGCAACTTGGATGGATGTAGAGTCTATCATACTGAGTGATCTATCACAGAAACAAAGAACTGAGTACCACATGTCCTCACTCATAAGCGGACCCTGAACAATTATAATACCACAAGAAAGGGATTGGCAGTAGTGGGAGGTTTTGCTGGGTGGGGAGTCACACCTCATCAACAAGGGTACCTGCATAATGAGCATTTTTATACCTAACCCTGAATTGTGTCCCACATCTTTAAAATAATTAAAAAACCACTTTAAGAAACCTATATGTGCAGTTTTAATAAGCCCCATGCATATCCATTTTTAAAGCTGACCCAGTGAACTTACTTCTTGCAACATAGTTTAACGTCACCTACATAGGACTGACAAAAAATAATCCTCACAGAGAATAATATGTGTACAAATGGTTTCTATGTTTTTTATTTCATAGCGCTCACAGTAGAGAAACCAAAGGTATGCTGAGAGAAATGAAAGAAGAAGTTTTTAGACAATTTCAGGAGCTCAAGATACTTATTTTTAAATTTTATCCAATATAAAGTAAGTAGAGCTATAATTTCAAAACATTCATTAATTGCAATCACATTATATTTGTGCCTAAATTGAGTTTGCAACTCTTGTCCTTAAATTGCAATGCTTAATACCAAAATCTTTGCTTCAGATATAGATTATAAAAATCAGTATCTTGAATAGCTATCTGTAACCCATGTTCATTGCTGCATTATTCATAATAGCTGAGGCATGGAAACAACTTAAGTGTCCATGCTATCCACATACACACAGGGACACACCGTGAGACACTGTTCACCCCTAAAAACAGAAGGAAATCCCTCCTGCCACCTGAGACTACGTGTATGAAACCAGAGGATGCTAAGCTGAGTGAAATAAGCCAGGCACAGAGAGATGTATTTGCATGATCTCACCTGCTTATGGAATCTGAAGAGGTCAGACTCATGGAAACAGAAAGCAGGAAGGCGATTGCCCGGGCCTGGGAGCGGGGAAAGCAGGGAGGTGTTTGTTGCACAGAGGCTCGGCTGTGTGAGACGAAGCTCTGGGGTGTGTCCTATGCTTGAAACTTACCTAGAGGGTTGATCCCAAGTGCTCTCACCTCCAAAATTAAAAGTTGTAACTATGGGAGGGGATGGGCATGTCAATTAGCTCAGTTATGGTAACCATTTCACAACGTGCTTGTATAGAAAAACACCACTTTGTGCGCCTTAAATATACGTAATTCTTATTTGCCAAGTTTACTTCAATAGACCTGGAGAAAAAGGAGTAGGGAAGATAACTGCAAAACCTTCCACAGTAACTGAACCCCACCTGCCCCCACCCCTGGGGTTGACGGAATGGGGGCCCAGAGTCAGAAATGAAGCTGAGTTATGGAAAATAAACAACTTTTTATTTCTTTTATGCTGGGGATTGTGAAGTGAGATTAATACACACTAAATATTTTCATACGGAAAAAAAAATAAAGACTCTTAATGGTGTCTTTAGAAACTTTCAGAACCTACCAAAGACAACTGTCTCATTTGACAAGAGTCGGTGAGCACAGCATCTTCAGAGATGACCAGTTCTGGTGAAATGTCTTCCTTACTCGACCCTCTTTATTGCATATTTAACATAAAGGAGGAACATATGTTCTGGTGAAAGGGCTGCTTTATAAGGCGTTAGATTGGGTCCATGGCCAAATGGAACATGGTAAGACTTGGCCGTGCAGCCGCTGTGAGGAGGGACCCGCAGCTCAGACTCGCCACTTGAGCGCCTTCCTCAAGGTCTGGCAAAAGCCTAAAGGAAGTCCTGGTGCCAAGCTCTGCAAAAAAGAGGGAAATCGCATGCTGTTTTTCCATCCTCTCTTTTGGCTGCAACTGAATCCACTTAGCAAACAATGGAAAAGTAAGTGGAATGAGTTTTGCCCTCTTTAATAGCTGACATTGCTATTTTGATCTTTTTCCATACGATCGTAGAGGCACGAGTGCCAGCAACAGATTTTATTCTGCTCAGTGACATTTTCTTGAAGAACTCCCAAGTTTAATAAAGCAGAGAAACATTTCCTGCAATTGACATAAGGCTTTGCGTCTGTAAGTAATAAAATCTGTAAGAAAACACCTCGAATATGTAGTCCAGTGTTGCTGTTTTCCCCCAAGGTGGTTGATTAACAAACACACAGGCCAGCCATAAAGCTCAATGATGTATCTACCAACAAGATAGAAGTTATTACTGAATCTGCTGCAGTGGGTCATTAATATAAAGCAAACAACAACATCGTGGGATTAGGAGGAGGAAAAACCCATTAAAACGCTCCTTATGTGCTGGGAGGAGTTTGCACGTCCAAGTGAGTGGCCTCAATGCTGGAGGACGTCCACCCTCAGCATCTGTTTTATGGCCCATGGAACCTGTGTGGATACCTTGGCTAACCTCCTCCTTGCTTCACCAAGAGAAACATGCTGAGGAGGGCGTGGGCTTGGCCAAGAATGAAGCATTCTCTGCTCCGTCGAGCATTGGTTTCTTTGTCATTGGGGAGCACTCAACTGGCTTGGAAAGGCACACGTGCAAAATCGCATCGTCTCTGCCTGGCTGTGGCGGCTCTTCCTCCTTCCTGTGGAGACGGCCCTGCCTCGGAGCACTTTCATAAGGGCGGCATCTTTCCCCAGAGGGAATTGTGTGATTTATAACCCTGGAGAGAAGTATACACTCCATCTAATTGGGTGGTCAACATTTGGACTCAATTTTGAAGTTCATTCTCTTTTACTGTCTTTGTAAACCCAACAGGATAAACAAGTGTGGTTAAGCATCTGTCTCTGGGCAATTTTCTCCCATTTGTACCTTGCAGCTTAAATTAAAAAGTAATTAGACCAGAGTATCAATCTTGTTCTCTTGAAAGGTGTGTGTGTGTGTGTGTGTGTGTGTGTGTGTGTGTGTGTATACACATGTGTTCACGGCATGTGAGTCCATAAAGAAACATAATGAGTCATTGGATCATAAGCTCCTTGAGGGCATGATCTTGTGCAGACAAATTGTTTAGTTCAGTCATTTTTATTCAAACTTTCAATCAGCAAATATTTACTAAGTGCCAGGCACTAGCAATCAGTTGACGAATGTATGAAGCAAGAAATGAACAAATGAGGGAATAAACCACCAGCTTTGTGGCCCTGCTGAATCTCTCTACATTATCTGCCCTTGTCTTTCATGACCTGAGAAAATAAAGCAATTTATGAATACCCCTTTCAGCCCTTACATCTTGTACTTGGGAGTGAACAAATGGCACCAAATGTCATCAGTATCCAGGAAGAAAAAAAGTTTAATGTAAGCCACATGTAGCTCCATGGGAATTAATGATTCACGTGAGTACTTCTGGATTTACGTACACTACAGCTATTCCAGTAACATCAGCTAACAGTATGCCTTTACATTGGATGAAGAAATATTTTCAGGCCAAATATGCGATAAGCTCCCCTTATCCAAGGGAGTATGTTCCAAGACCACCAGTGGATGCTCGAAACAGTGGATCTGACAATCCTATACAGAGGATACCCCAAAACAGCATACACAATTTAAGGAAGGATAAATACTCATATATACTGATAACAAAAGATGAATACAAGTCATGTATGACTTATGCAATTACAAGAGGTGCTCTTCTGATGATGGCGAAGTAAAAGTAATATACGGATAACATCTCTTAAATGTGTAGATATTGGCCAGGCTCAGTGGCTCAGCCTGTAATCCCAGCAATTTGGGAGGCTGAGGCGAGTGGATTGCCTGAACCGGTGGGTTTGAGACCAGCCCAGGCAACTGGGCAAGACCTTGTCTCTACAGTAAGTCAAAAAATTAGCTGGGCATGGTAGCGTGTGCCTATAGTCCTGGCTTCTTGGAAGATTGAGGTGGAAGGATCGCTGGAGACCAGCAGGTCGACACTGGGGTGGCCATGAGTGTGCCACTACACTCCAGCCTGGGCAATGGAGTGAGACTCCAACCCCCCCAAAAAATGTGTAGACATTTTTTTGGCACCCCTGGTATGTACTATTTTCTCCAATACATACATACAATGAAGTTTAATTTATAAATTAGCCCAGAAAGATTTACAACAAAAACTAATAATAAAAGAGAACAAATATAACAATACATTATAATAAAAGTGATGTGAATGTGGTCTCTTTCTCTCTCTCTCACACACAAAATATCTTATGTTACTGTACCTTTGGGTAACTGAGGCGTCAGAGAGCGACACTGGGGGTAGGAGGGAACACTGTAGTTCTTAATTCATCCTCAGCACAACCCCAGATATCCTACTTGATATCTGAGAAACTGAGATGCAGAGAGGGCAAGTAACTTCCTTTGGATTGCACAGCCAGTTGGCAAGGGAGCTGAGTTCTGGGTGCCGTCATCTGACTCTGGGCCTGTGCTTGTGGTCACACCACCCTCGCGCCTTCCTCCCTGGCACCATGGCCCAGTCCATATAAGGCCAAAAAGTTGGCCGGTGACAGAGGGCCCTGTCATCTTAGAGCAGACTTTCTTCTTGTTGTGCCAGACTCCTGAAGACCCTAAAAGGGAAGGCGTTGTGTCTGAGAGACTAAAGAAATGATCCAGAGACAATGGAGGGGACATGGCTTTATTTGGGAACTTACAGGGGACGTGGTCCAGGACTGGCCAACTGGACAAGAAAAAACTGCTCCTGATTGCAAAAGGCACACAGGTCACAGAGCATGTCACCAAGGGAGATTGCGGGGTGAAGTGTGAACAGGGGAAGTGTGAACAGGATGAGTGTGAATGAGGTGAGTGTGAACAGGGGTAAAGTGTGAACAGGGAAGCGTGAACAGGGGGAGTGTGACCTGTACACAGATGCAGTGAGAGGCACTTGTGCATACATTGCATGTACACAAAACAGTTGTGGTTTCTCTCTGGCTGGATTTTTCTTACTATAATGAACTAAAGGAAACTGAAAGCTGTGGGCCTTGGTCCCAGCGGGCCTGATCTGGTCTGAACCAGCCCAGGGGCCAACTGTCTCCAGGATGGTGACCGAGAACATTCTCCTGACAGCTGCAGGTGCAGTCAGCAGGTTGAGAACACTCTGCCTATGGCTGCAGCATTACCTGCGTGCCCAGGTTAGAGCCCAAAGGGAGGGGACATCCTAGGTCGCCCACCCCTGGACCCCTCCCCAGGCTCCAGACCCTGCTTGGGCCATGTCCAGGGAGTGCTTGTGCTGTCACTGGGTGTGTGTCACCCCGCACTCCTCCATCCGCAATCATAACTTCAATGAAAACAGAGGGCTTGTCTGGGCTACACTGACCAGCAACAAGAGTGTCAGGGACTGACATCCACATAGGAGTTCTATTTACGCAACATCGTGTGTGTGTGTGTATGTGTGTATGTGCACAGACTGATGCAAGACAGAAGAGTGACCACAATGCAAATGTTTGTTATCTCTGGGTGACAGGATCTCAGATGAATTTGAGTTTTTTCCTCACATTTTCCCATGTCGTTTGAGTTTTTGCAAAGAGCAATATGCCATTTATCTTATCATAAACATCGATATTAAATCATTTTCATTGTGAAGCTAAGAGTGATGGCTCTGGAGTCAGCTTGGGTTTCAGTCACGTTGTGTCAGTGCCTGGGTAAGTGTCTCGTCCTCCCAGCCTTGCACCTCTGTGAGGTCTGGGCTGGACATGGACTGTCCCCACCCACATCCCTGGCCAAGGCTGATCTCTGAAGGGTGTGTACATTCCCAATGATGAGTCATGGTGTGCAGGTGACCGAGCAGAGCTGAAAGCAATATAGGCACCACTCTTAGTCGATGTAGTGGCAAGCACCAAATAGCAATCTGAATAATTAACTTGCCCAATTATAAAACTGTTTGCTGTACTGTCCTGAAGAATGGATTCTTCACCAACCGGCCACCATCAGGCCTCCTGTAAGTTCTAATAAACCAGTGTCTCTCCCTGCTGGACCTCCGGGTGGCTTCTTTGGAATAGGTGAGCATGATGCCAAGCCCTCTGGGACAGGGGCCACTGCATTAGTACTTCATTACTCCAACTGAGGATAATGCAAACATCTCCAGCACCGAGGGAGGAAAATACAGGAAGATATGCCTGCCTTCAGGAGGTTCAGGCTCAAGGCTCCTGGAGGGGGATGTCAAATCTGCATCATAGGTCCCACCTGGACTCTCATTTCCAACAGGCAGGGCCGGGCCCTGGGCCACAACTCAAGCAACCGGATATGCCCAGCTCCATTTGGATGGGTAGATCTTCGTCTGCTTTCTATCAGGGACTCAGAACAACCCCAGGCGACCGCACAACAATGGGCCCAGCCCCTGGCATTCCTTGCATGACAGTCAGTGTGTGAACACCACATGGGAACGTTTAGTCCATTCATCTCCTTTTATCTGGTCAAAGAGAGAAAGTCAGGCATGGCGGGTCTTTCTCTAATGCCATCTCTACGTGGCTTTTGAAAGAGCAGTGACTGACAGTGAAACCCCTTCACACAACAGGCTGGCAAAAACTGGGAAGACTGGTTTCCCTGCTACTTGAGGGTGGAGAACACCAATGGAAAAGGTCAGGGCAGCTCAGAAGAGAAGAAACAGGAGCTGAGGGTCTGAGGAACAATAGTTATGGTCACGCCCTGTCACTTCTCTGTCTGCAGAAGAGCTGGCTTATATGAAGGGGAACCCCCCAAAAGACAGAATTAGTTTTGGAGGGTGGACCCCTTGTATTAAGGCTTTCCTTGCCAGGTGAGTGTTCTAGGAACCCATGGGCATCCGTGAACCAGCTAGTGTCGTTGGGAGAGGCTGCATTAGGCTTCAGTGAATTTTTTTGGAGATCCTTTCAACACATTTGCCCATTTCATGATGGGTGATTTATGAGTGCACCTGCTCTCACCGCACTGAGTGTTCAGCAGTTTTTATCAAAAACGGCATGACCCTCGTGCCTCACCCTCACTATTTATCCAATGTCACCCCAAGTGACTTTTTTTTTCTTTCTCCAGGTGAAAAAGTCCCCAAAGAGAAACATTTTGCCAAAGTGGAAGAGGTGAAACAAAAAACAGAAGCACTAAAAGGCATCAAAATTGAAGAGTTCAAAAACTGAACAGTGGAAAAAGCATCTTGATAGGCGTATTGCATCCAACAGAGAGTGCGTTGAGGGTAACTGAAATGTAAACATGTGGGAATAAATACACATTTTTAATAAATAAATTCCGGGTTTTTGAGGTCCCCCTCGTATTTGGAGGAATTCTCAGCCTGACACAGCCAGGTTTAGTAGGAACCTGTATCCCTGGTGTCCTGGCCAGGGTCGGGCGTGTGACAGGGATTCCTCACTCAGACACACTCAGCCAAGACTTCTGAGACTGGGCAGGTGCGTCGCTGGATGTGTGGCAAGTCAACACACCCACATCAAGTGTTGTGGCAAGTCAACGAGCCGACACCGAGGGTTGCAGCAGAGAAGTTTAATCATGAGGCGCTAAACAAGGGGACTGGAGGAAACCTCAGATTTGCCCCCTGGGGAGCTTGGAACTGGGAGTTTTAAGGAGTTTGGGGGCCCCCTAGGTGTGGGGACCATTTTGATTAGCAAAAAAGCATGGGGTGAGGTCATGGGGTGGTGAGTTGTGAAGCTGCCTTTTCGGGCTGACTCTATTTTTCTGTGGGATCTTCAGGCCGACTAGCGTCAGTCCCTCCACTGGAATTCAGGATCTGGAAACATCTTGAGCAATTCTTTTTTTTTTTTTTCCTTGAGTTTTGATACATATGATTTCTTTTTTTATTTTTCCTCTTTTAATTTGTTTTTAAAATTGTGGGGTACAATTCAGGGCTAGGTATACATATATTCACTGTGCAGTTACCCTTATCCATGAGGTGTGCCCCCCCCTTCCCCAGGCAGATATCGACTACTGTCAATCCCACCTCCCCATCCCCCTGCCCCCCTTCCTGCAGTTTCCCCTCCATTTTCAATCCTTTTCTTATAGTAATACGGTAGCTGTTCAAGGTCCACTTATGAGTGAGAACATATGATACTCAGCTCTTTGTTTCTGTAAGAGATCACTCAGTATTATAAACTCCAATTCCACCCAGGTTGCTGCAAAGTTCATGATTTTTCAGGTCACTGTATAAAAAATATACTTGCACACGTATGTTTATCACAACATTGTTCACAATAGCAAGAACAGGGAACCAACTGTGCTGCCCATCAAAAGAGGACTGAATTTTTAAAATGTGGTACATATACACAATGGAATACTACACAGCCATAAAGAAGAACAAAATCACGAACTTGAGCAATTCTTAAGCAAAAATCTTATGGTTCCAATGTCGGTGAGCCTATCTATAGGAACAACGGGACAAGTGGTCAGTATCTTGTGCTTACAGGGAACTGGGTGGCGTCTAGCCTGCCCAATGTTTCCTTATAACCCTGCTTCTGCCTAGAGCCCAGTGTGATTCTCATTAACCCCGTGAGGATGGACTCACTTCCACTTGACAGGAGGCTCTCTGGGGTCCCTTATTGCTAGGGAGAGTGGCAATGGAGGTATCTGAACTCCAAAGGTGCCCAGGGGGGCACGTGTCTGGTTCCAGACGGGGCAGTGGTGGAGCGGGGCAGGGGCCCCAGTGGGTTTCCTGTGACAGGCATTTCCCTTGTCAAACCATTCCAGGCTGGGTCTGTTGCTCCTTGGAGGCACAGCCACATGCCAGCCACATCCTTTGCTAAACGCCTTCCACCTTAGCAGTGAGCTCTTTATGTGCCTAAGAGTCCTAAGTACAAGTTCCTAATGTTGGGGAGTGTTTCGGCTCTCCAGGAGTCACACGAGCTGTGGTTGAGTGGTCCTGCACCTTGAGACTCTGAGCATGGCCTGCTCTGGTCACCTGTTCAGCTCTGACCAGGCCAGCCATCACGCGACAGAGGCATCCTGCCACTTGTATGCAAGGTCTCCAAAGCCCTCAGCATTCCTAACATGAGTGTTTCCTCCATGTCAGCAGTTCTTACACTCTGCTCCCTTGTTACAACAGCCCAGTGAGCTTTCAACAACCGCTGATGCCGGGGTTGCACGCCACATAACTTAAGCCAGAGTCATGGATGGGCTCCAGGAAGTGCTCATTTTTAAGCTCCCCAATGATCCCAATATGCAGCCAAATCTCAGAACCAGTGGTCTAACCTGTGGTTCTCGAAGTTTGTTCCCCAGGGCAGCACCACCCAGAAGCTTGTTGGACATGCATCCACCCTGACGCGCAGAACGGGGACTCTAGGGAGACCTCACCATCCCCAGCAGCAGACCAGGCTTTCATGAGGCCCCCAGGTGGCTCCGATCATGCTCCAGCTTGAGGACCACTGGACTAAGTCACCCTCCGCCTGTGACATAGGCATTTTTAAGATTTACTCTTTCTGTTCACTGCTTAAGAAAACTGTTATTCTTGCAATTAATATGTCACAGGGCAAATTTTTCATATGTCCCAGGGTGAGGACAGACTCCAAACTCACTTCTTCCCTCCCACTCGAGTTCAGAGTGAATCTATGTTTTAGAAAAGTCTAAAATGTCCATTTCATGATGTTTATTGAACCAGACTATGTTTACTTCCTTTTGAAAGGCTGAACTAACAAAAAGAG
Source organism: Tarsius wallacei (assembly GCA_963574415.1). NCBI lineage: Eukaryota > Metazoa > Chordata > Mammalia > Primates > Tarsiidae > Tarsius > Tarsius wallacei. The sequence goes on along the minus strand of CAUYQG010271345.1, from coordinate 7,779 downwards.
GGGGAAATAGTTGGATACAGAACACTTAACCAGAGACTTGAATTATAGCAACTACACACATGCACATACCCACGAACACACACTCATGCACACGCACACACATGCTTTCTCTCTCACACACACAATTGCATGAGGCAAGCCCTGCCTGTCCCTAGCAGTACTTATGGAGCCCAGGGACAGGAAGAAGTGGGTGGTGGTCCAGGAGAGACCTGGTGTGTGACATTGCACCACTTGGCACCGAACCGTACAGCCCTAGGAGGCCTTTTCCATGTCATAGAAATTTAGACCAGCCTGCCTCCAAAGACAGCTTTGTCACTCACAGCAACAAGAGAACCCGCTGTGAACCTGTATACCAAGTGCTGTCCCTAAATGACTTCGTGGTTGTGAAGTATATTGCTGCTGTAGTCATCATCATGGCGGTGGTGGCCTGGGGCTCTTCCAAAAACAATCACCCAGGCAGACGTATAAACACAGAGAAAGACAACCTGTCAAATGTGTTTTTCTGTCCAGTCCTGAAAGGGAGCTTCAGGAAAATCAGAGAGAACCGCCGTGCATGGTGGCTCATACCTGTGATTCCAGGACTTTGGGAGGCCAAGGCGGGAGGATTGCTTGTGCCCAGGTGTTTGAGACCAGCCTGGGCAATTTGGGGAGACCTCGTTTCTACAATAAGTCAAAAAATTAACTGGGCGTGGTGGCGCGGGTCTATAGTTCCAGCTACTTGGAAGGTTGAGGCAGAAGGACCACCTGAGCCCAGCAGGTCGAGGCTGCAGTGGCCGTGAGTGTGCCACTGCACTCCAGGCTGAGTGACAGAGTGAGACTCTGACTCAAAAAAAAAGAAAGAAAAGAAAAGAAAGAAAGCCAGAAAGAGAGGTGAGGTTTGATACATTTAAAACGCTCCGTCCCCTGCCCAGCCTCCAAAGTGAAACAGAGCATCAGGTTTCAGGAAATCATAGAACAGAGGGAGAGATTGTTTTAAGAATGTTGTGTCTGTTCTCTCTGTGACATGCTCACCCTAGTTATCTTTTGTAGATGTTTTTAACCTTTGTTTTGTACATTTCTATGTTCTATTCTAAAATTATTACAGCATAGACAAATTATGTTTCTAATGACAGGAAAATATTGTGCAGCAAAAAAATGTTTGCCTTGGGACTCGGGAGTTGTTTGAACACAGCCTGTGGTTGTGAACCCCAGGGACGGCGAAGAGGAGACCCTGTTATAGGGGAAGATGGCGGAACACAACCTCTTCCCATCTCTATGTGCTTCTGATGCTGAGAGTCTATTGCACGACATAGGATGATAATTACATACTTACTATTTTTTTAATTGTTAAGACACAGGGTCTCCCTCTGTGGCCCAGGCTGGAGTGCAGTGGCATGACCACGGTGGACCTCAGGGCTCAGGCGATCCTCCCACCGCAGCCTCTCAAGTAGCCGGGACAAAAGGCGTGTGCTGCCACGCCTGGCTAGTTTTTTTTTATTATTATTTTCTAAAGAGATGAGGTCTTTCTGTGTTGCCCAGGTGGGTCTCAAACTCCTGAGCTCAGACAGTCCTCCTATTTCGGCTTCCCAAAGTGCTGCGATTACGGGCATGAGCCACCATGTCCAGCCCAACATATTTGCTATTTTTAGTGTAAGACCACTATTTGCAGCCAATACCCTTCCAGAAAGGGACCAAGAGGCACAGAGAGCTGGGGAGACATTTACTTCGGGTCTTGTGCAGTGGAATCCTGAGGGGAGAGGGGCTGTTGGGGCTTAGATGGAGAGGCAGACGCCTGGGGCTCAGAAGTCCTGGTTAATCATCACAGCAAACACCAATTAATGCAGCACTTACAACCCACCAGGCTTGGGCCCAGGGCTCCACCTGGCTTTATCCATGCAGTGATAAGTTTACAGAGGGAAACTGAGGCCCAGAAAGGCACACTTACCCTGCCGAGGAGCGAGGGGTGACCTCTGAGTCCTGCTGGCCTGTGCTGTGAGGGTCAAGGTCATGGCCATGTCCAGATGGATGTGTCGGTATGGGCATAGCCTCGATGTCAGGTGGGCACACGGGGAGATGATGACAGCATCGGGAAGACCCCAGGGGCTTGAACTCGAGTCTACAGCCTCAGGTAGGAAGGGCAACACACGTCATCGCTTCAGTCTGTCCCTCCAGCTTATGGCGGATTCTGATTCACTGTCCACAACTAAGATCGACTTGTGTAGACCATAAAGCCACTTGAACAGACTCACATGACGAGGAGCATGTGTTGTTGCTGCCCACTGTCTGCAGCTGCCTTCTCCCACCAGACCTGACCTCCAGGGTCCCTGTCCAAACCTAGAGTGGGAACCCTTGCCTCCTGGGAGGCAGAGGCAGCCCAGCCCTACACTGGGGGCAGCCAGGGGGAAGACCGTGTCCCTGTGGCCTTCCTTCCACCCCCGCAGGTCAGGTGTGGGCTCAGGGCTGACTTCGGATGGCCCCCCGCCCTGGGGCAGGGTCTGGGTAGTGGCCACCCCAGAGGGACCCTGAACAGAGGTGCTGCAGAGGCCTGACAACCTCAAGATATCTTTCTAGCCACCACGGCCTCTGGGGAAGGGCAGAGCTTCTTGACTAGAATTGTCGTGTAGGGAAGACTGATTCCCAGAGACTCCCTGCCTCCCCCACACTCCCAGGCCCAGGCTGTGCCCTCTCCGCAGCATGCTCCTGTGTGCTCTCTTCTTGGTGGGAAGGCTGTTTGGCCTCCCCCTCAGGGTTGCAAATGGCCTCACCGTCATCCCCAGTGCGGTGCTGGATAGTCACGGGCGAGATGTGCCAAGGAGACTGAAAGAAGACGCCATCCGGCTGGGCACTGTGGCTCCAGCTTATAATCCCAGCACTTTGGGAGACCAAGGCGAGAGGATTACCTGAGCCCAGGGGTTCAAGACCAGCCTGGGCAACTTGGTGAGACTTTGTCTCTACAATAAGTCAAAAAATTAGTTGAGCATGGTAGTGTACACCGTGGTTCCAGCTACTTGGAAGACTGAGGCTGAAGGATTGCCTGAGCCCAACAGGTCAAGATTGCGGTGGCCGTGAGCATGCCACTCCACTCCAACCTGGGTGACAGAGTGAGACTCTGTCTCAAAAAAAAAAAAGAAGATGCCATGCCATCCCATCACGGGCTGTGCCACCAGCAGTGAACTCACGAATCGGGTGATCTGGGGAAGCTTGGTTACAGCATGTTGTATGCGTGTTTTGCTGTTGGTTTTGTTTTTTCTGGCCGGGGTCTTACTCTGTTGCCCAGGCTGGAGGACAGTGGCATGATTATGACTCACCGTAGCCTCAACCTCCTGGGCTCAGGCGACCCTCCTGCCTCATCCTTCTGAGTGGCAGGACTACAGGTGTGTGCAAGGTTGGTCTTGAACTCCTGGACTCAGGTGATTCTCCTGTCTTTGCCTCCCAAAGTGTCGGGATGACAGATGTGAGCACCGCACCCAACCCTGTAGGTGTTTAAAAAGACCAGTCAACCAAATGAAAACATGGTCTACCTATCACAATCTTCATTTCTTCATTTTAAAAAATAAACCGAAAACCCCACAGAGTGGAAGTTGTCTGGCGCTGTCTTGCCATCCGGGCTGCTTTGCTCCTCTCACATTCATCCACCCTGGAAACTTACCTCCGTTCCTCAAACAGGAAAAAGAAAAAAATGGAGGGAAAGAAAAGGAAAAGAAATAAAACAAGTAACGATTTGACCAGCAGGGGGCAGCAAGAGACAAAGAATAAGACGGAAGCTTGTTGCCCAGCCCCCAACTCTGCCTGAAATCCAGAATTCCAGGGGTTTGGACTGGGAAGAGGGTGGTGGAGCGGCTGGGCTGAGATCCAGACCGCGAGCCCAAATCCATCACGTTAAGTGGATGCAGAGCTTGAAGGAGTATGATTCGCCTAGGAGGACGACAGCCATTTTTTTTAGGAACTCGGGTTTTTAAAGAGAACTTGTTCTCCTTGGTGACATCCAGGAACCTGGTGATGTGCGTGTTATTTGGGAGACATCCTGTAGACAAGGTAAAAGGATGGTTTCCTTTGAATAAAATCCCACAACCCGTGTCTAGCCCACCATGAACTGGAGACCTGGGTCTCCCCGGCCAGGAATGCCTGGGCTGCAGGGGTGTCTGGGGCCAGCAGTGAGCATCTTGGGGCCCTCCTGGTCAGGTGAGAAGAAACACAGAATGTTGGGAAGAGAGGAGGGCAGGTGCTATGGTCCCGACTGAATCTCTCACTTACCCATGAAGCCTTTGGGTGTGTAAAAATGTCACCTGGGCCTGGCACGGTGGCTCATGCCTAGCATTCCAGCACTTTGGGAGGCAGAGGCCTGAGGATTGCCCTAGTCCAGGAATCTGAGACCAACCTGGGCTACTTGGTGAGACCTCGTCTATGCAATAAATAGAAAATAAAATAGCTGGGCATAGTGTTGCACGTTTGTGGTTCCAGCTACTTGGAAGGCTGAGGCGGAAGGATCGCCAGATCCCAGGAGATTGAGGCTGCGGTGGCCATAAGTGTGCCACTGCACTGCAGCCTGGGCGATAGAGTGAGACTCTGACTCAAAAACAAACAAGCATGTCACCTTGACACAAAGAATCATGGCCTTGAAGGAAGAATGTCGGGGGCAGGAAGGGAAGTGGGGGTGATGGGAGAGTTCTACATGGAAAGTGTTATCTGGAGTCCTTGACTGAAATGTGGGATTAAAAGTCTTGACAACAGCCGGGCATGGTGGTGGCACCTGTAGTCCCAGCTATTCAGGAGGCTGAAGCAGGAGGATCGCTTGAGGCCAGGAGTTCAAGGCTGCGGTGAGCTATGATTGCACCACTGCACTCCAGCCTGGGTGACAAAGTGAGACTCTGTCTCCAAAAAACAAAAAAGCTTATCAATGAAAGTATTTAGAAAAGCCCTGACAGCTATAGCATATAGGACTGTGGGCTTGTGTCCATTTCAGGGACTCTGTTAGTCTCCTGGGGCGGCCATGACAGAGTGCCACCAATGGGGCAGCTTGTCACAACTGAAATGTCTTCTTGCAGTTCTGGAGGATACAAGTCCAAACTCAGGTGTTGCCAGCCAGGCTTCCTCCTGTGTCTCCAGGGGAAAAAAAAACAAACCTTTTCTGCCTTCTCCCAGTCCCTGGAGGTGCCCGCGGTCCCCAGCCTCCTCGCCTGCACCTCCCTTACTCCAAGTGCTGCCCCTGCCTCCTGTGGCGGCTGCCCTGTGCACACGTCTGCGTCCGACTCTCCCTCTCCCTTGTCTTCTAAACACCCCAGTCGTTGGATATAGCATCCCCCTGCCCAGCATGACCCCACCTTAACTACTCACATCCCTAAGGACCTCGCTTCCAAGCAGAGTCATGTCCCAACGTTCTGGATGGATGTGAGCTTTGGGGGACACGATTCAGCCCAGGCTGCACGTTGGAGCAGCGGTCACATTGTGGCAACAAAACTCAACTAGATGTGTGGCACGCAGGTCCTGGTTTTGTTCCCCATCTAGCAAACCAGTTGCTTAAGTGGGAGGAGAGGGGGCTTCATTTCTGCACCCAGGTTAAGGGCATGTTGGCATCATGACCAAAGGCCCACTCAAAACCACACAAACTCATTCCAGTGTTCATGCCCAAGATTCACAGCCCTTCACCCATCCCAGGTTCGAAGCCTACGTGCAATTGCAGCATGACTCAGATTTTTCCGACCATGAACATCTTCTGGTCCTGCTGACACTTGCAGATGACATTCTGGAATTTCCAGCATGTTCTGTGTAGTTTTCCAGAGGAAGGAGTGGACGGTTGCAACATTTGGAAGGAAGGGAAAGTCACAACATTTAAAGCAGTGTGGCGATTCCTAAAAGAACCAAAAATTGACTTTCCATACGATCCAACAATCCCTCTCCTGGGAATTCACACAGAGAACCATAAATCGTTCTACCAAAAAGACACCTGCACATGCATGTTTATTGCCACACTATTCACAATAGCGAAAACATGGAATCAACCCCACTGCCCATCAAAAGTGAACTGGATAAAGAAGACGTGGTACATATATACACGATGGAGTATTATGCAGTCATAAAGAAGAAAAAAATCATGGACTTCACAGTAATTGGATGGAGTTGGAGACCATCATACGTAATGATCTATCACAGAAACAGAGAACTGAATACCCCGTGTTCTCATTCATAAGTGGGCCCTGAATGCTAGTCACATTAGCACAAGGAGTTTCGGCAGGTGCTGAGAACTGCTAGGGAAGGGGTGGGAGCGAGTGCGCATGATGACACAAAGGGTCCTGGTCCACCACCAGGGGTAACAAGGGCCAGTTGGAGGCCCAGACTTCACCTGTACGCAGCTTACTTATGTAGTCAAGCCTCACTTGTACCCCACATTCCTATAATAAAATAAAATGTTAAAAGATGTTCCTTTTCCCTAAAAGTTGTGTAGTTTTACATTAAAGCCCATGATCCATTTTGAGTCCATTTTTGTAAAAGGTGTGAGACTTAGGTCAGGGTTCCCTTTTTATTACGGATATCCCAATGCTCTGGCCCCATTTGTTGAAAACGCCATCTTTCCTCCACTGAATTTCTTTTATACCTTCATTGAAAAAAATTGACTGGGTATATTGGGGGCATCTATTTCTGGGTCTTCTATTCTGCTCTGTTAATCTGTGTGTCTACCTCTCCACAATACCAGCGTCTTGATCACTGCGGCTATAGTAAGTCTTGAAATTAAACATGCTGACTCTGCTCCTTGTGCTTTTATTTTTCAAAAATGGTTTTAACTATTTTTTGCTTTGCCCATATGAATTTCAGAATAATATTATCTATATCTGTCAAAAGAATCTTGCTGGTATTTTGATAGAAATTGCATTAAATCTGCATATCAGATTGGAGAGAATGGACATCTTTGCTCTGTTGAGTGTTGCAATCCACGACCACGGTATAACTCTATGCATTTAGGTCTTCTTTGAGTTCTTTCATCAGAGTTGTGTAGTTTTCAGCATAAAAGTCCCGTATACACATTATGTTAGATTTATGCCCAAATTGTGCATATTCTCTCTCTCTCTCTCTTTCTCTCTCTGAATTTCAGCAATACTGTATTTTTAAATTTTGGTGTCCCTTAGTATATCTTGTATGCTTATATTTTGTGACATTGCTAAACTTACCTATTACTTATAGGAGTTTTTTATATTTTATATATTTCTTGGGATTTTCTATGTAGACATGTGTCCTTTGCAAATAGGGATAATTTTATTTTCTTCCCTTGTGATCTATATGCCTTTAATTTCCTCTTCTTGCCTTATTGCATTGGATAGAATTCCAACATTAAGTTGAATTAGAATGGTGAGAGTGGGCTTCCTTGCCTTGTTTCTGATCTTAGGGAGAAACATTCAGTTTTCACCATTAAGTATAAGATTTGTTATGTTTCAAGCATGTTGATTGCAGCACTAGCTGGGCTCGGTGGCTCAGCCTGTAATCCCATGCTTTGGGAGGCTGAGGTGAATGGATTGCCTGAGCCCGTGGGTTCGAGACCCGCCGGGCAACTTGGCGAGACCTCATCTCTACAATAAATCAAAAAATTAGCTGGTGCTTGGTAGCGCGTGCCTGTAGTTCCAGCTACTTGGAAGGCTGAGGTGGAAGGATCGCTGGAGCCCAGTAGGTTGAAGCTGCAGTGGCCGGGAGCAGCCACTGCACTCCAGTCTGGGCGACAGAGTGAGACTCCCAACTCCTAAAAAAAAAAAAGAAGTCGGGCTCGGTGGCTCAGCCTGTAATCCCACACCTTTGGGAGGCTGAGGTGAGTAG
>CAUYQG010271343.1:0-14146 GCA_963574415.1 Tarsius wallacei | reverse complement strand
CAGCTACTTGGAAGGCTGAGGCGGAAGGATCGCTGGAGCCCAGCAGGTCGAGGCTGCGGTGGCCGGGAGCGGCCACTGCACTCCAGTCTGGGCGACAGAGTGAGACTCCAACTCAAAAAAAAAAAAAAAAAAAAAAAAAATATAAGCCTTACCACTTATTAGGTACGGGACTTGGAGCAAGTGACTTAAGTGAGCCTGTGCCTCAGAATCTGTAAATTGGACTGGTGAGAGCATTTACCTCCGAAGGTTGTTATGAGGACCTGATAGCATAAGAAAAGTGCTTGGTACTTGAGAAATGCTATCTATGTGCTTCACAGCCATCTTATGAGGTAGGTGCTGTAAGTTTTCCCATTTTACAGATGAACAAACTGAGGCTCAGAGAGATTAAGCAATTTATCCACAGTCTCACAGCTAATAAGTGGAAAAGCTGGGATTTGAACCCAGGCCTGGCTGCCCTCAAAGCCTTTCTTCTTACCTGCTATACCATCCTGTCCCGTTGTTCTGTTTGCTATGGTGTGAGTGAGTTGTGTGCAGAGAGCTGGAAGCAGTCAGTAGGTATAATGAGGGAATCCTTCAGGGCAGGGTTTGAAAGACCAGGCAGGGGTTTGCAGAAACCTAGCCACACCTAGAGCTGTGGCCTAGAGGTTGCCTGGGGCCACTCACTGAGTGGTTTCTGAGAGTGACTGAGGGATCTGTGGGGACCATCCCTGCATGTCCCATGGTGCCAGGCCACAAATGCATCTCTTTGGGCCTGCAGATTTCACCATGACCATCCTCTGCATCTTCTTCACCTTCATCCTGCTGCTTTGTGGAGCCCTCGCCTACTGCCTGGCCCTGCAACTGTATGTGCGGCGCCGGAGGAAGCTGCCCACTGTCCTGGTGAGTCTTCCGGCAAGGCCTGTGTTATCCCTCCCAGCCACATCAGCGTTCCCAGGAGGACAGGACGTTCCTCCCAGACAGACCATTCCCTCAGCCCACCTGCACCTTTGGCCCTCGTGATGCTTTGATCAGGCACTGTGGGGACAGAGGGAGGAAGTGAACACAAAGCCCAGTTCTGAGAATGTTGCCTCCTAGTAGCCCAGGACAAACACATGTTGAGTAATCGCAAACCTCAGTCACCCAGAGCCCGACATTAGCCGGCCATGGACTAGCCCCTGTGTGTTGGCTCTCCAAGGCAGGCACAGTCATTATCCTCATCTTAGAAGTGAGGCGTCTGAGGCACAGAGAAGTTGTACATGCTCATGGCCACTCAGCCAGGAAGAGCCAGCCCTAGAGCCCGTTATCCCACCCTCAGTGGCAATGGGTGTTCCCACTGAAAGAACAAAGGGCCGGAAGTGCTTGCTGGTCCTTGAGCTGCTATCAGACTGGGCATGGGCAGAGTGGAGAGGAAATGGGGGAAGAGCTCATGGAGGAGGCCAGGACCTTCTGCCCTTCCAGGGTGTGTCCTCTTGTTACACTGTCCTGGCAAAGGATACGTATGTGGCAAACCAGCTTCTAAAGCTCAACTTGCAAGGATTGAGTACCATTTTCCAAACCTGGGCCTGTCTCTCGCCCGGAGTTCAGGCTGTGTTGAAGGTTGCCAGACCACAGCCCCCAAAGCTGGCATTGTTGTGCTTGGCTGGGAAGGACCCGGCTTGGTCAGTGAGGCAGGGGCCCCAGAGGAACTCACATCTGGGAAGGGAATCTCCAGAGGGATCGTAGAATCTCTAGAAAAAATAAGGAGAGAGACAAAGACTGTCTGACACTCAGGAAGTATGTGTGTGGTGGTGGAAAGGTAGGACTGCCTGGCCAAATTAGGGTGTTTGTCAAGGAAAAAAAGAACCGTGTTCCCAGCTCCAGCACCCTAGTAGAAGAGTATGATGGGCCGGGCTCGGTGGCTCAGCCTATAACCCTAGCACTTTGGGAGACCGAGGCGAGTGGATTGCCCATGGGTTCGAGACCAGCCCGGGCAACTTGGCAAGACCTCATCTCTACAATAAATAAATACAAAATTAGCCGGGTGTGGTAGCACGTGCCTGTAATTCCGGCTACTTGGAAGGCTGAGGTGGAAGGATCGCCTGAGCCCAGCAGGTCGATGCTGGGGTGGCCGTGAGTGTGCCACTGTACTGCAGCCTGGGCGACGGAGTGAGATTCCAACTCACAAAAAAAGAGAAGAGTATGATGAAGAGACTGGGGACAGCAGCCCCTACAGCCTTAGAGGACTGTAAAGTTCTTCCTTGTATCTAGCTGAAGTATGCAACTCATTGTTCTTTCTGTGTGCTCCTGGGAGATTCAGTTCCACAAACATGTATTCACTGGCCTGTTTAACAAGTACTTTGAGCACATCCTGTGTGCAGGGCCAGGAACTGGAGTGGTGATGGCTTGTAGGTGAATACACCATGGAGCCTGTCCTCAGGGGTGGGCAACCAGGACATGATAACTAGAAAGCAGAGGGGTGGGGGCAGGGTGGTTGTGGTACACTGACTGGGAGACACTTCGCTGGGGATCAGGAGAGACGTCTAGAAAGAGTGAGTTGGCAATTGAGCTACAGTTACTGAACACCTATCACCTGAACATGCAAAATGCTGTTCAGGAAGAAGCTGACCAATGTGGTCCCAAGGGACTTGATTCCAGCCAGTGTGTAAGCTATTAATTTTAATGCAAAGCAGTGAAATAGACATAGATGCAAAAATGCCAAGAGGGCATGCAACTTCTGTTTTGTTTTGTTTTGTTTTTCCTTCCTTCTGTGCTTTTGGAAACTTGACTTGTCCTGGAGAGTTTTGTTTTTTTCTCTTCAGGATAAATATAGCCCAATTCCTTTCATCTAATGATCGTAGTCATTACTAACTTCATGAATAAATTGTAATGCTCAGAGCACTTTTGCATTCATTAGTTTGTTCTCATTCATTAGCTGGTTTGATCTGATCTTTCCATAATCCAGGTAAGTATTACTAGAAAAGCAAGAGATTTCAAATCAGGACAGTTGAATATACATTCTAGGCTCTTGGCACAAAGTTTGTGTAGCACAAAGTCTGTGTGACTTTGTGCAAGTTGCTTAACTTCTGAGAGCCTTAGTTTTCTCCTCTAGGAAATAGAGGGAATAATACTTCCCTTACAGAATTACTGGAGGATGAAGTTCAACTCAGCACACATTTATTGATGCCTCCTATATACCATGCTTTGCTCTCAGACTTTACATGTGTTAACCACAACATAAGGCAGGTACTGTTGTTATAGCCGTGTTACAGATGAGGGACCAAAACACAGAGAAGTTAAGTTATTTGACCAAGGTGACAAATCTGGTAAGAGACAGAGTTGGGATTTGAACCCACAAAATCTGGCTCCAGAGTACACATTTTCTGGCGGGGAAGGAGGAAGCAGGATTTATTGAGAGGGCAGAAAAGCTCCCAGAGCAGGAGTGGATCCAAGGGGGTTGTCCCAGAGTACACATTCTTTTTTTTTTTTTTTTTTGAGTTGGAGTCTCACTGTCACCCAGACTGGAGTACAGTGGCCGCTCCCGGCCACCGCAGCCTTGACCTGCTGGGCTCCGGCAAACCTTCCGCCTCAGCCTTCCAAGTAGCTGGAACTACAGGCGCGTGCTACCACGCCCGGTTAATTTTTTGATTTATTGCAGAGGTGAGGTCTCGCCAAGTTGCCCAGGCGGGTCTCAAACCCGCGGGCTCAGGCAATCCACTCACCTCAGCCTCCCAAAGGCGCGGGATTACAGGCTGAGCCACCGAGCCCGGCTAGAGTACACATTCTTAATCACCAAGCGATGTGAAAATAATAGGGATTCAACCAGTAAAAGTTGCATTTGAGACCTCAGACACCAAGGAAATGAGGGCAGGTGTAAGTGAGTTAGTTAGTCAGTCAATAGACCTTATGAGTGCTTATTGTATGCCAGCACAGTTTAGGCTGTAGTGACAGCATGGCAAACAAGACTAGACAGTTCCTGCCCTTGAGAAGCTTATGTTCTTTTGAAAGTATAGAGATGAGTAATGGTATGTATGGTGGAAGGGGCAGAAAACAAATAAGTAAAATACAATAATTCCAGGAACTAAGTGCTAGGAAGAAGCAAACAAGGTTAATGTGGAAAGGATAGCTGGAGCATTCCTTTGGCCATGGTGGCCTCTCCGAAGAGGTGAATCCTGAGCTGAGCCCTGAACAACGAGGAGGACATAGCCATACAAAGTGCTGAGAGGAGAGTATTTCAAGCAGAAGGAGTAGCTTGTGCAAAGGCCCTGAGATAGCACTGTGCTCGATGTGTTCTGGGACAGAAAATACAAGTGTGGCTGGGACAGAGGAGCGAAGGGGCGAAGGGTTACTTGACTTCCATGGAATCCTTGGCAATGAATTGAAGCAGATCCTTGGCTGCCAGTTCTGTACCTGTGCCACCTCCCCACGTGGGTCCCACCTTGGGGAATGGAGAAGTTAATTTGGTGTTTCACATACAGAATTTTATTTATTTATTTATTTTTGAGTTGGAGTCTCACTCTGTCACCCAGGCTGTAGTGGGGTGGCACATTCATGGCCACCCCAGCATCGACCTGCTGGGCTCCGGTGATCCTTCCGCCCCAGCCTTCCAAATAGTCGAAACTATAGGCACGCAATACCTCGTCTGGCTAATTTTTGATTTATTATAGAGATGTGATCTCACCAAGTTGCCTGGGATGGTCTCGAACCCGCAGTCTCAGGCAATCCACTTGCATGGGCTCCCAAAGTGCTGGGACTACAGGTTGAGCCACCGAGCCCAGCCGCGGACAGAATCTTTAAAATGAGATGAGTAGGATTAGATAGACTAGGAGGGAACAGAACAGACAGACTATATTATGGCACACAGGTCATCATGATCAATATTATTTTGTGAAGCTGGTTTCAGTTATTTATATATGAATTATATATACAGGTTATTCCTTAACTTATTTCTGATTTGGGGTCATAGTCCAAAAAGTTTAAGACACTCTTCTAGAGGTGTCTGGCCTGTTCTGAAATTTGAAAGATGGGGCCACCTAAGAACTTTTCCCATTCCCAGCAGGCTCTGCCTGTCATTCATTCCATCTGGGCCCCAAGAACACAGGTTTCTTATGTATCTGGCCTGAGCCACACTGGCTTGCATCAAGAGGAAAGCCTTATTCTAAGACAAAACAGAAAGAATAAACGGCTGTGGGATCCAGGCTCCACAGGCCTCTCTGTTGAAGCTCTTTTCTGGGACCCGTGGCCTTACCTGGCAGTGCTGAGGTGGGTTCCTGCTGGTGACCCCACCTCTCTCACTCTGCCCTTCCTTTCCCAGGTCTTCGAGAAGCCCAGCTCCTTCATCCTCGTCAGCCAGCTTCCTTTCCCAGAGGCCCAAGACACCATCCACCCCCTGGATGAGGAGGCCTTCCTGAAAGTGTCCCCAGAGCTGAGGAACTCGGACCTGCATGGCAGCACGGACAGTGGCTTTGGCAGTACCAAGCCATCCCTGCAGACTGAAGAGCCCCAGTTCCTCCTCCCTGCCCCCCACCCCCAGGCCGGTGGAACTCTGGGAAACGGAGAGCACCCAGAGCTGGAGGACAGCTGTCATAGTGGCAGCAGCAACAGCACAGACAGTGGGATCTGCCTGCAGGAGCCCAGCCTGAGCCCTGGCACGGGGTCTGTCTGGGAGCAGCAGGTCAGGAGTGACAGCAGCACAGGCCAGGATGACAGTGGCATTGGCCACTGTCAAAACTCTGAGGGGCAACCTGGGGACACACTGGGTGGCTCAACCTTAGGCCACGTCAGTTCCCAGGAGCCCGAGGTGCCTGAGGAAGAAGACTCAGCTGTGGTGGCATCCCAGGGCTACCTGAAGCAGACCAGATGCACTGAGGAGAAGACAACCAAGGCAGGCTGCCTGGAGGAGGAGTCCCCCTTAACAGATGGCCTTGGCCCCAAATTCAGGACCTGCCTGGATGCTGAGGCAGGCTGGCCTCCACCAGCCCTGGCTAAGGGCTATTTGAAACAGGATCCCCTAAGAATGACGCTCGCTCCCTCAGGGGCCTCACCTAGACAGTGGAACCAACCAGCCGAGGATTGGCCACTCCTGGACTTGACCAGCTGTGGTGACCTGGGAGCATCTGACTGGAGCTTCGCCCATGATCTTGCACCTCTGGACTATGCTGCCACCCCAGGCAGTTTCCTGGGTACCTTCAACTCCGACCTGGTCACCCTGCCACTGATCTCCAGCCTGCACTCAAATGAGTGACTTGGGCGAAAGGGCTGCTCTTGGTTTCAGCCATGCCTGCTCCCCTACCTGGACCAGGAAAAGGAGCCCCAGGGGTCAGAAGTGAAACATGAAGCAGTGTGGGCACATTTCTGCAGGCCCACTGGGGCCAGCCCTATCCAGGAACTGCAGGGCTGGGCAGTGTGTCCGGGGCAGCAGGATGCCATCTTGCTGAACTAGTGTTGCATGTGTGGGTAGCATTAGCCTGTTCTGCTCACTGGGGCCCTGCAGACTCTGGCAGAGCTGAGAAAGGCAGGGCGGAGGCCTCCTCTCTCCTCCAGACCCTTTCTTGTGACGTAAAGGATTATTTGCTCAGGGGAACCATGGGGTTTTCTGGAGCTGTGACAAGGCCACCAGGCTGAAGTCATCTCAGACCTGGACCTCTCCCATAGGCCGGTCAAGGGTCAGAGCCTCCAGCAGGATGAGGGCTGAGAGGATGGGAGATTCAGGGCCTCAATGCAGGGGTCATTTCTAGGGGAAAAAAGGAGGGAGCACAGGCTAGGCTTTATCTCTGGGATGATCTTATGGAAAAGCTTTCCCCCAAACCCTGGCAGGCCTTTCAAGCAGAGAGCTTGTCCCTGGAAGATCTCAAGGTATATCTGCCCTGGACAGTCAGTCAGCCAGTCCATACATTATTGTGGAGTCATAGGGGGACAGAGGGAGCTGAGACACCAAACGAGACTTCTGGCTCAGAACCCATCCCATCTGGTGGGGCATCTCCGATGTCCATCTGCAGACATCTCCCTCTCTGGAAGATAGAATAGCATCCCTCTGGGGCCCTTGCCCACCCTGCTGCCCCACCATCTTGTTGACAGTTCCAGAAAAGTCATCGTTGTTTGTACTGGTTAAAGCTCAGCTCAGCCCTTCAAGTGACCTCTGGGCTAGGGTACCAGCTCAAGCTAACCCTAGAGAGTCAGGGTTGGAACTTGCACTTGTGTTTGCTGCTAATGTTCATTTACAAACCCAGAGGACAGGGCAGTGGGCACTGGACTGGGGTCTCTGCTCTTTCAGTGTTCAGCTCTGTGACCTTGATCCAGCTACTTGTTAAAGGCCCTCTGTTTCCCTATCTTTAAAATAAGAACCCCCGCCTTTAGGGGGTCCTCTATGCTGGATGTTAGCCAAGCTGGCCTCTGGGGTAACATTTCTGACCCCGCCTGACCTGGACTGGGAGGAGGTGGACTCTGGAAGCCATCTTCCCAGACCCAACTTGTTTTTTATGCCAAGGTCTGACAGGTCTAGTGGGAGTCCATGGCATAATGCCAAAAGAGTACTGGTCACTGGGAGCCAGAAAGGGGACAGGTATAGACTTTGCTTCCCCACAGTCGATTTGAAATCTGTCTTCAAACAAAGGGAGTTCACAGTCCATAGGCACAGCAGCTGGAAGGGGGCGACAGGGCTGTGCCTACCCCCAGAGTCATCTCTGTTGCATTCTGAAAACAGACATTTTGATCCAGGCAATCCAGCCAGGATCCGTGCCTTTCTGATGAGATGCTCAGGTGCTGGTCTGATCACTCCCTCTGGAAACAGGCTTGAGGGAGGATTCCTCTGGGTTCCCTTGAAAGCTTTATTTATTTATTTTTCATTAATTTATTGAAGAGGTTGCATAGTACCGTAAAAAATAAAATTCTGGTTATCTCAGGAACCCCAGAATTCTAGTTCTGACTCCACTGTTTTTCTGCTGTGAGACCTTGGGCAAGTCATTTTCTTCTTTAAGCCTCCATTTCCTCATCTGGAAAATACTGACTGACTTGTGTAATTCATAGGGATATGAGGTTCTACTGAGGAAATGGTTGTGAATATGCTTTGAACACAAAGCTCTGAATATGAGTGATACATGTTTTTCATTCCAATAAATTGTCAGGACCACGGAAATCGTGTGAAACCAGATTTCTGATGACACAGTGGCTGGTGGAGGGCTCGGTTATTGATGATTGAGGATGATCATGAAAGCAATACGTGATGCTGCTTTAAGGAAATAGGATGAGGACTTGGACTTATATCAAACCCAGGTTCAAGACCTCATGCTGTCTGTGACCTCGGGCAACTTACCCTCTCAAAGTTTTCATTTCCCATCTGTGACATGGAGTTGACAACTCCTCCTGGGCTGTTGTGAGGTTTAAATGAGATCAAGTATAGAAAGAGTTTAACACAGTATCAGGCATATCCTGTTCCATGTGGAAAGAGCTGGCATCGGCTGTTAACCCTGTAAGAGGAAACGGACCCGTTTTTCTTGGGAACAGGTGAAAATGAAGGAGAGAAGCAGTAGGCAGGGCGATTCTTTCAGGAGATTGAAAAGGAAATGGTAGAAAGACAACACGGTGTTTTAATATGAATTCTGACAACTTAGAGAGGAGACCCTGTCAGGCCCTCCCTGGAAGACAGCAAACCAGACCTCCCTAGAGCCCTGTCATCTGCTCCTGCCCTGTAGGTGTGTCCCAGGAGTGGTTCTCATTAGTGTGGAAGCCATCTGCATTCTATTCTAGAAGCAGCCTGCTCCTTCCATAAAAAGCATCTCTCCCTAGGCTCAGCCCAGTGGGTGGAGCAAACCCAGACCTGTGGCCTGAGCCTCTCAAGTGCTTTCTCTTTGTCCTGCTTGGATTCCCGGGGAGGTGGCTGAGGACACTTCATTTCTTTTCCCCTGTCTCATCTCCAACCTTGCTTCTCCCTCTTTCGTTCTGAGAAAAGAATCAGTTCTGGAGAAGTGCTGATTCTATCACCTTCAGAGAATTTGAGTAATATCACACCGTTTGGGACCTGCTCAGACTTCTGCCCTGGAGGCCTCCTTGTCAAGACTAGAAATAGAAGTGGGGTTGATCACTTTCTCCTGGAAATGAAATGTTGGGGATGGCTCCTTCCCCATGGAAAAGGTCCCAAAGGCAGGTTGGATGAAGACTGAGGTGTGGCCAGTTGTAGAAGGTTAAAAGGCATTTTAAAAATCTTACTTTGTGGTCAAATTAATTAAAGTTAAATTTCTTTATTAAAAAAAAAAAAGATTCAGAGACTGGGAGGAATTATGTTCAAGGACCTGGAGTCATTTTGGTCGAAAAGACAGACAGGAAGCTGCTTGCAGGACAGAATGGAGTCAGAAGACTCAGCCTTCGGTGTTCCTCTTCTGTAGAAAATGTGGGAGTGGGTGCTGGTTCACCTCTGCTTAGAGCTGCTAACCATCCAGCACAGCCAGGGCTATGGGAGAAATTGAGAGAGTTCTTCCAGGCAGCTGCGACTGATGAGGCACTTGCAAACTTCTCGGGAATTTGGATTAAAGTCCCCAACAGGAGGCCCTGATTGTTCTTCAAGTGAGCCATCTCATTCGAGGGCTTTTCCAGGCTGAGGAATACGTGATGGGGTGTTTCTATGAGCTAACGGAACTTCCTCTTAGTAAGGAGAGAGGGGAAATGGGCCAGTGTTGACTGACCGGAGAGGAAATTCTGTTGAACTGTGTTTTCCCAACTTTGTAAATAACTACAATTGAAGAGTTTACCCTGTCCTCCCAAAATATCTCTATCCCCCCTGCCGCCGCCCCCCACAGGGCACACGCTGTTACAGAATACATAGTCCCTAGGATATGGGGTCCCACCTGTGGAGCCCCCACTGTCCTGCTGTGTAGAAGTTCTCTGAGTGAACAGAGAAAGAGGTGCTGTAGGCTGGGCCCATCTGGGACGGCAGACCCAGGTTGGCTGCCTGAGAGGCAAGTGAGGTAGTCAGGGCTGATTTGATCAAGCTTCAACCTAGAGGACACTAGATACTGCGAAGCTTGACTCATTTCCTGCAGTGCTCATGGGCTCAAGGAAGCAAACCCACAGTCTTGGGTTTGAAGCAAACCCACAATTTAAAATTAAAAGTATTATTAATGACCTTCTGAACATTTCCTTACTATCAGCTTGATCTTAACTTTCCAGAAACCTCCCAAAAGGGTGGTGGGACCCAATAAACTCTGATGAGAAGAGGTTAGGCTGGATGAAACTAGTGTTTTAAAAAGGTGACCCTGGCCAAAGCATAAGATATGAATCAGAGGGAATGAGGCAGGAGGCAGGGAGACCTGGTGGGAGGCTTTTATTGTAGTCACATTCTATTTTTTCAACAAACATTGTTAAGTACCTACTGTGTGCTGGACATGGTGTTCAGTCCAGGGTACAGAGTGGTGAACAAAAAGACATGGCTTCATGCAGCGTGCCATCTGTTTATGAAGTTAAACATGAAGCAAGTAAACACAATAACATATTTCTACATTCAGTGACAAGTGGTATGAAAGAAACTAATATTTGACACAAGGGATGAGGCAGGAAGCAGAGAAGCAGGGTAAGAGGCTGTTTTAGCCCAGGCTACTGTAACAAAGTGCCATGGGCTGGGCGGCTTAAACAATAGACATTTAATTTTTCACAATTTTATAGGCCGGGAGGTCCAGGATCAAGGTGCCAGCTGACTCAGTTCCTGGTGAGGGCTCTCTTCCTAGCCTGTAGATGGTCACCTTCTTGCTGCGTCCTCGCATGGTAAAGAGAGAGCGCTCTGGTCTCTCTTTTCTTCTTCTCATAAGGGCACTAATCTCATCTTGGGGGCCTTACCCTCATGACCTCCTCTAAACCAATTACCTCCCAAAGACCTCCACCTCCAAATACCATCACATCTGAGGTTACGGCTTCAGCATATGAATGGGGGTGGGGGGACACAAACAGTCTCTAACAGGACCTTGTGTAATAGTCCAATCAAATGACAAAATCAAGCAGGGGCAGTGGGAATGGAGGAAGGGACAGATTCAAAAGACTGTTTAAAGGCAGAGTTAGCAACATGGGGTGACAAGCTGGAGTGAAGGAGGAAGGACTCAGAAGTGCTAGTCACGCTCGAACCTGGTGATGAGAAAAGTGAAATATGATCTATGGAGGGAGATGAAGGATTGTGGGAAGGGGGAAGGAGTGAGTTCTGGCCTAATAATGACAAGTCGTCCAAACAAAAAGGCCTTTCTGCAGTTGGCAACAAAAGCCTGGCACCATGAGAGCTCAGGGCTGGGGATTTTGATGTGCCAGTGGATAAGCCCATAGTCCTCCGTGTGAAGACAAGGACACAGGCTTGGAGAAGATCCCCTGCAGCTGGTATGCAGGAGGAATGTTCACCTGCTGACCTTTTGCTTTGAGGAAAAACAGGCTGCTGTGCCTGTGATTCGAGTGACAGGAGTTATGTCTGCGCTTGGCATCTGTCTTGCAGAGCCCAGCCAGGAGCCTCACTGGGGCTCCTTAGACGATCACAGTTCATCACTCGGGTGCAGCTGAGTGTTCTTTTAGTAAATTGTCTGATCTGCAGAGCTGAGAGGGTCAGGAGTGGGCATGAGCAGGGTATGGTTACAGACCAGTACAAGAACAGCAAAGGCCTGGGTGTAGGGTGCCATACCTGTCTACCTCTACCTACATGGGGCAGGAGGGAGTGGTGAAGGTAAAGGCCTCACAAAGGCCCTGGAGAGAACAGGAACATTCTCAGGATGCTGCTGTCTGGTCACCCCAGCCCTGAAAATATCCCTTCCCCACATCCCGTCTACCTATCCAAAGTCTCTCCAAGGATCACCTGTACCAGAATCGCTGGAGGTATCTTCCTAAGCTTCTTCCCAAGGCCCAGAATGTTAATTCCCCAAGGACCTGCTAAGGAAACAACTTGCAGGTGATTCTGACATAGACTAGAGATGGACAGACTCCTTTAAGAAATAACCAGATGATCCGCTGCTTGTTGCATTAAAATTGATCCTTCTCGACAGAGTGTGGTAGCTCATGCCTGTAATCCCAGCACTTTGGGAGGCCAAGGCGGGAAGATTACTTGAGCCGAGGACTTTGAGACCAGCCTGGGCAACACAGCAAGAACTTGTCTTTACAAAAATAAATAAATAAATATAATCAATTCTTCTCTCCCCTACACTGCCTCCTACCCGACATCATCCAGGTCACTCATACCTTTGAGTGCTTTCTGGCTGTTGATGACTTCCAAATGTCCAAGTAGGATTTCTCCCCTAAACTCTACTCAGCTGCCTCCTCCGCAGCTCCATTTAGATGTCTGGAAGCATCTCAAAATTACAGTGTCTACAACAGAACCCTTGATTTCCCTCCCATCCACGTTTATTCCTCCTGCAGCTTCCCCACCTGAGTAAATGGCACCACCGTTTATATGGTTACACCGTTACAACGTTCTTGACAGTTCAGTTCAAGAATCCAGGAGTTAGCCCTTTCTGCCCCACCTCTTTTCCCTCAGGCAGGTCCTGTCAGCTCTACCTTCCAAATAAATGTTGAATCCAATCACTCATCACCCCGCCACCACCACTGCCATTTGTTCATGGTCATCTCTCCCCTGGGCCATTGTGCGTCTCTGTCTTGCTCCCCTGCTTCCACTCCTGCTTGCTTAGTCTCATCTCTGTGCCGTGTCCCACCTAATCTGGTGCATAGGGTTGCATGGCCTCCCCCAGAACTGGAGGAGCAGAAAGCTGGTGACATGCAGTGGGCACAGGAGATGAGAATTTGTCAGCATGCAGTCAATCGGAGCCCATCAGAACTGGATATTCCAGGTGAGGCTGGAATCAGGTGGGGCCAAGAGATGCGAGACAGTGTAAGAGGCGTCGGCTGTCTGCACTGGATGGAGATGTGCGTGGGGTTGACAGCGAGTGTAGAAGGGGCATTTGGCCCAGCTGGAATGTTCTGGGTGGGCCCTGGAGAAGACTAGTCAAGGTTTCTAAAAACTCCCTGACTAGCGTCACCTTCTCCCCCCCTCTTCATAATCAGCTTTTTGAAAGAGCAGTCTCCGGCCGGGCACAGTGGTTCATGCCTATAATCCCAGCACTTTGGGAGGCCGAAGTGAGAGGATTGCCTGAGTCCACGGGTTCGAGACCAGCCTGGGCAACTTGGCGAGACCTTGTCTCTACAATAAATCAAAAAATTTAGCCTAGTGTGGTGGTGTGTGCCTGTAGTTCCAGCTGCATGGAAGGCTAAGGCAGAAAGATCGCCCGAGCCCAGCAGGTCGAGGCTGTGGTGGCTGTGAGTGTGCCACTGCACTCCAGCCAGGGCAACAGAGTGAGACTCTGACTCCAAAAAAACAAAAAAAAGGAGCAGTCGCTACTCGCTGACTCTTCTTCTGACTGCTTCTGCTGCATTGACAGTTCTGGGGACACCACGCACCCTGTATGTTATAACATAGCAACAGCTGATTGGGCTGTCGTGCCAAGACTGTTGGTCTTGGAAGTGCCCCAAGGGCAGATAGGAAGAGACAACAGCCTCAGGGAGCAGAAAGAATGCTGGCCTGGCCCTCAGAAGATCTGGGCTCTAGGTTCACCCAGATCAGCCACTATCTGTTCTGTTGACATGAATCCATCATGCCAGCTCTGGGCCTGTCTTCCCATCTGTCACGTGGAGAGAGAGTCATCTTCGAGCTATCTTCTCTCAGTAAAGCCCTGGGCATATTACGGTCATGGAGTACCATGCTCAGTACTCATTTCACTGTGAGCTCTTAGAGAGCAGAAACTGCTCTTGATTTATCTCTGTATCCTTTGCTCCCAACCAATGTCTAATACATAGTAATGGGTGCTCAATAAATGGTGATGAATAAATGAATGCATGAACAAATGGATTTTCTCCCTTCATGGAAAGAACTTGAAGAAGCATCATATTGAAAGAAGCATGATTTTTGTTTTTTGAGTTTTTTAAATTTTATTTTATCTTATTTTTTTTTAATTTTAAACATGTGGGGTACACAATTCAGGGTTAGGTTTACAAATGTTCACTATGCAGGTACCCTTGTTGATGAGGTGTGTCCCTCCTTCCCCTGGCAGTTTCCCTCAACTGCCAATCCCACCCCCCTCCCCTGGCAGTTTCCCACTACTGCCAATCCCTTTCTCACAGTATTATGATAATTGTTCAAGGTCTGCAGCCCTGAGTCCTCACAACACCCAAGAGTTGTAGGGTG
>CAUYQG010271340.1:0-12834 GCA_963574415.1 Tarsius wallacei | reverse complement strand
GGGGACAGAGTCCAGGGCCTTCAGTGTCTACTCAGTGCTTTTGTCCTTACTCCCACAGACTCCAGACAAGCAGGACTAGAAGAGGACAAGATGCCCGTGGGCCTGACCCTGTATCTGATACTGGGGACACCCCACGACCCGTGCCGCCAATCTTTTCCTCAGGGGTCTTCTACTACATGGCACAGCCTGATGGGTTAGGTCTGGTCGCTGTGACATCTCCATTGCCTGCAGAACTGTAGAAATGTCTCCTGAGTGAATCTAACGGAATACCAGTTTCTTCTCTGGAAGCCATGAGAAACTGGAAACAAGCTTTAATCTATTTTTAATTCATATGTATCACTTCAGTAGCCTGACAAGAATTTTTCGGGCTATGAGTTCTTCATGAACCAGGTAGTTAGGCTGATAAGTTCCCCCTGTGGCAGACCAGAATGGCATTCTCTCTCTCTCTCTCTCTCTCTCTCTCTCTCTCTCTTTCTATCAGGTGCCCAGGAAGTAGGGGGTGGGGGTGGCTGAGACAGGGCCCTCGAGCTAGCCCTGGCAGCAGGAAGGCCATGATAAGCTCCCTACAATATCCCCCAAGCAAACAAAAGCATCTTACTGCAGCTACCAAAGCTGCCTAGAGTGTGGGCCCTGCCTCCCTCTCCTTCCGTATGGTCAAGCACGTGTTGGCCAACAGCCTACGGTGTACCAGAAGGAATGTCCAGGATCAAGAGGGGACCTTCCTGGTGAGCTGGGACAACAAATGCTGAGAATGTTTATCTACCAAAGATCTCTGAGAGCCTCTTCAGGGCCAGCCCTGATTCAGGTCCTGAGGGTATCCAGGCCCAGACATGAAAGAGCATAGGCCTGGCCCTGCCCTCATAGGGCTCAGAACCCTGGCTGTCCCAGAAACACAAGTGCAGTGGCACTGACCTAGTCATGCTGGCACTATTGAATAAAGACAGAGGGATGGATGGACAGATGTAAGTGGAAAGGGGAGACTCAGGGCCTTGTTGAAAAAATATGACCATTGAAAAGCAATTCAGGAGACAGCCATGCTTGAGGAGGATCACAGCAAACACTCACTGAGCATTGCCCGTGTGCCAGGCCCCCCAGATAGAGTCCTTCGATGTCTTTACTCACTTAATCCCTTAGCCACGCAGAGGTGGTTAACTGCTATCATCCCCATGTGGAGAGAGAGCCCAGAGAGGTTGCCTAACTTGCAAAGTTCATGCGGCTGGGGAGTGGTAAGCAAAAACTTGAACCAGGCATTGGGACCCTGGTGCCCAGACGCCTGGCCTGGATGCTTTGCAGCTCCCTTCAGAGGCCTCCAGCTGTGTTACAGCTTCCAACTGAATCGGGTGGGTCACACGTGAGGTGACAGAAAGACCAAAGGGTGTTGTGGGGGTGGTGTTGCTTTGGCATTTCTTGGCAAATTCACCATGGCAGGAATCTTGCCTTAACTGACCAAAAGAAAACCTCATCATTCAAGCAGAGATTAAAATACTGACAACCAACTGACACTGATGAAATGCAGAAGAGATCTATAAAATCCCACATAAATGGACTCATTGACTTTGGGTGGGTGTATGTGGGATAGTGACCAGAATGCTCACCCCTGCCCAGAGGCCACTCAGGAAAGGGGCACAAACCTCTGAGGCAGGAGTGGCACTCTGAAGACTAAAGACGGGTGTGAAATCGGCACACAGGAAGTAGGGAGCATAGGAAGATGGGGCCCCCTTCAGCTGAGGTGTCTCCTCCAAAGCACAGCACACCTCTCTGGTCATGGCCCAGTCAACCTTGCCTGGAGAACCAGCTGAGGAGCAGATCAACCTGGGCCCTACCTCACTCACTAAGTATATGGCCCTTAGCAGAGAAGCAAGACAATGGACATGTCATCATGGGTGGGTGACAGTCACATTCAGGGTGCTCTTGGAAAAGAAAATTAGATGACCCACACTCTCCAGACTCAGGAGACTCAGTTCCCCTCTTGACCTGAATAGACCTGTGTAGACCTATTGGATACCCACCACTAGATTTTTTTTCCTCTGATTCACACTTCCCTGTATCCCATGTATTCCCATCCAGACAGATGACACATTCCTGAGCTCTAATGGTTAGAGCTAAATGGCCTTTCCTGTCTCACCTTGGGGCATCCAAGGGAGTACAGGCCTTTCCTTATGCATATGATTCCCTACTTTTGTCCCTGGAGGACTGGTTCATTACTTTTAGTTGACTTCATTACTGTAGACCCCTGCATCTGCCACTGGAAAGACCCCAGAGCACACACCCTAACCTCCTCCTCAGAGCTCTTCAAGCTGCCTGTGTCCTAGCTTCCCTCATCTCCAGGTTCCAGGGGTAACTGTCAGCCCCACATGTCACCAGCAGCCAGCATCTGTCACAGAGAACTGGAAAGACCTAGACTGGCCCAGGCTGTTGAAGCCAGTGGGACACTTGGAAATGATGCTATTGTGCTGTGTAGACAGGGTGGGTAAATTCCCATCCTCTTATACACACCCTGAACAACAACCAACAAATGTCCTGGAAGCACCTGTTTCTGGTAGACCAAGAAATCATACATTTGGGTGGCTAATTTCTCCAAGTTCTTTTCTCTGCCAAGCACAGAAATGGGCAGCCCAAAGAGGGCAGGAAGAAATAAAGTTAAGAGTTCTCATGCTTCTGATTTAAAACATAAAAATAAGAGAAATGTGCCCACTGTGCAAATAACAAATAGACCCACCCCTACTCCCCAGCCAAATATTGATATTTCCTTTAAATGTTTGACTAAAATATCCATACTTGGGCAGGGAGAGGCTTGTGGTTATCCATCAAAAGCGGTTCTAAGTCATACACAGCCACTAAAATTATGATTTTTAAACAAAAGTTACAGATTTAGAGTGACTTTCTGCGCCCAAAAGCTATTTTGACATTTCATAAAATAAATCATTAGCTCAGCCCATCACCACATTATGTCGCAATGTAAAAATAGTGAAACTATTGTTTTACTACTTTTCGTATTTATTTATCATTTTATTTTTATTCATTTACAATTACATAATTTATAATTAAATAGTATTTGTATTTTATTTATGTTTAGGATTTTTAAACAGCTAGTGTAGACAAGAATGAAACAGTTCTAGTTATATATATGGAAGACAACATGTAAGACATCTTTTCCTTGAATTCTCCTGAATGGTGATTGAATTCATCTCCCAAGAAGCTTTTTGTTTGAATCCAAGTAGACCAAGCAAAATAAGAGATAACAAAGCACAGGACCCACAGTTTTTAAATTGCCAACTAAATAATCCAGATGGTCTTTTTATTCAAACACGGCCATTCTGCACTCAGTCAACTCAGCCTGTAGCCAATTCCTGCCCAGGATCAAATGCCAAGGACCTTGTTGTTAATATTCCTTCCCTGACTTCCCCCGAAGTTGTAGCAATGGCATTCTGAAGCAGAAAAGTTGTGCCTGGAACCTGCCTGCACCTGTTATTTTAAAAATTGGACTGAGAAACCCCAGCTTGCACAAAATCCATTGCACAAAAGCAACATCCATTTCAAAAGTGATGCTCAGTCAGTTGCTGATATTTGAGGGAGTGGAGAGCTGCCTTTTCAAAAAGGGACAAGGCTGGAGCTGATAGGACCTGCCTGCAGAGGTGATCAGGGAAAGCAGGGACTAGATCCCAACATACTGAGCAGTTTTTTTTTTTTTTTTTGAGTTGGAGTCTCACTTCGTCGCCGAGGCTGGAGTGCAGTGGCATGCTCACAGCCACCCCAGCATTGACCTGCTGGGCTCTGGCAATCCTTCCACCTCAGCCTTCCAAGTAGCCAGAACTACACAGCCTGCACTACCACGCCTGGCTAATTTTTTTTATTTATTGTAGAGACGAGGTCTCACCAAGTTGCCCAGGCTGGTCTCGAACCCGCAATCCACTCGCCTCAGCCTCCCAAAGTGCTGGGATTACAGGCTAAGTCACCGAGCTCGGCCCTGAGCAGCTCTTAAATGGCTCGGGGACAAGACATATTCTCAAGGTAAAATTGTATTTACTAGCAAGAAATTAGGGACGAATTAGAAAATGGTTTGATTTCTGCAAAATTTAGAGCAGGTGACTTTGATTTGTAAAGCTGCACATTAACGGAGATCTGAACTTTCAGGAGTTCAGCCACAGAAATCGTACCCAAAGTAAACCAATCCTGGAAACGTCCTAATTACCATCCATAGAGAGACAGTGGAGTGAAGAGGTTAGGCCAGACTCTAAAACAGACAACCAGGAAATGAATCTCAGCTCTATTCCTTACTAATGGTGCCACCCTGGGAATTAATTTACCTCTATTTTTCTTTGTAAAATGGGCACAATAATGGTGCCTGCCAGGTAGTTGGTTTATGGATAGAATAGAGATCCAAAGATCTTCAGAGGGTACCCATGAGTTTCCAGCCGGAACAAATCAGTGCATTCATGTGAGGAAACTACCTGGAGCTGAGGAAAGGACCACTAAAGGTTATGGTGTTCCCATCAAACTTAAAAACAAGACTCAATAATATCAAACTGTTCCACAAAAGGTTTAATTGCATCCCAGAACAAAATTCAAGAAACGTGTAGGAATACAAAAACATCCAGCACCTGAAAAGGTAAAATTCATAATGTTTGACATTCAATGAAAACAAACAAACATACACATGAAAAGAAAAAGGAAAATATGACCTACATGAGGGAGAAACAAATCAGTCAATAAAAACATATATGAAAATGACACAAATGAGACAATTAGCAGACAAAGCTATTAAGATAATTAGTATAACTATATTTCGTATGTTCAAGAAGGTAGACGAAAAACTGAATGCTAAGTAGAGACATGGAAAATACAAACAGACCCAAATCAAACTCTAAAAACAAAAACTCTAAAAACAAAAACTGAGCTCGGTGGCTCAGCCTGTAATCCCGTGCTTTGGGAGGCCGAGGTGAGTGGATTGCCTGAGCCCGTGGATTCGAGACCCTCCTGGGCAACTTGGCGAGACCTCATCTCTACAATAAATCAAAAAATTAGCCGGGCGTGGTAGCACGCGCCTGTAGTTCCAGCTACTTAGAAGGCTGAGGCCAGAGCCCAGCAGGTCGAGGCTGCAGTGGCCAGGAGCGGCCACTGCACTCCATCTGGGTGACAGAGTGAGACTCCAACTCAAAAAATAATAATAATAAAATAAATAAAAAATTTAAAAAAATTTAAAAAAAACTTTAATATCTAAATAAAATAAACACTGAATAGAATGAACAGGAAATTAGACACTGTCAAAGAAAAGACTTATGAACTTGAAGACAGCAATAAAAAGTCTCCAAAATAAATCAGAAAAAAAAGACTTGGGATTGAGGGGGGACAGAAAAACCAGTGAACTAAGTGAACAAAATACATGTAATTGGAGATAGGCACAGAACAAAATTACTACTTGAGGAAATGGTGGCCAAAACGTTCCAGAAATGATGCGAACCATAAGTCCACAGATACAAAAATCTCAAAAAACCCCAAGCAAAATAAACACGAAGAACACATCACAGAACATCATAATTAAATTACTTAAAATCATGAATGAGGAGAAAATCTTAAAATTAGGCAGAAAAAAAAAACCTGTCAACCTAGCAATCTAGACCTAATGAAAACATCTTTCGAAAACAAAGGCAAAATAAAATTTTTTTCAGAAATACAAAAGCTGAAAAGCATTCATCATCAGCAGATCTGCATTACAAGAAATAGTTTTTTTAGATGGAAGGAAAATTTTAGATACATAAACAAAGAGCACTGGTAAGGATTAATATGTGAGAAAATTTTTTTTGAGTTGGAGTCTCACTTTTGTTGCCCAGACTAGAGTGCTCACATCCTGTGGCATGCTCACAGACTGGAGTGCTCACATCCTGTGGCATGCTCACAGCCACCACAGCCTCGACCTGCTGGGCTTAGGTGATCCTTCCGCCTCAGCCTTCCAAGTAGCTGGAAGTACAGACACTCACCACCACGCCCGGCTAGTTTTTGTGATTTATTGTAGAGATGAGGTCTCACCAAGTTGCCCAGGCTGGTCTCGAACCCCTGGGCTCAGGCAATCCTCTCGCCTCAGCCTCCCAAAGTGCTGGAATTACTGGCTGAGCCACCCTGCCCAGCTGTGAATAAATATTAAAGGTTTATTTTCTTGTGTTTAGAGTCTTGAAAACATAATTGACTATTTAGAGCAAAAATAATAGTAATACGTTATAAGGTTTATAACATACATAGAACTAAAATGTATGATAACAACAGCACAGAGGCCACAAGGGAAGTGCAAGTAAACTGCTGTAACTTTTTAATGCTCTACATAAATAGTATATTACTTGAAGATAGATTGTGATAAGGTCAAAATGTATATTATAAACCCCCAAACAACCACTAAGCCAACAAAACAGAGTCATAACTATAATCTAACATAAGAAATAAAATAGAATAATCAAAATAGGCAACAAATCCAAAAGAAGGTAGGAAAAGAGGAAAAGGGGAAAAAAGAACAAATGAGACAAAATATAAAAGAGGGTAGATTAAATCTTAATCTTAAATAATATTAAATATTAAATATAAGTGGTCTAAATACCTCCACTTAAATGATAGAGAATGTCAGATTGGATAAAGAGGCAAGACCTAACTATACATTGCCTGTAAGAAATACACTTTACATATAAAGATTAAAATCAGTTAAAAGTAAAAGAGCAGATACCACTTAACACTAACCAGAGCAAACCAGGAAAAAACAGGAACATCTCGTAAGTAAATGGTGAATTAATCAAGAGGACATAATTCTAAAAATATCTGGGCCTAAGTGATATTATGATATATGAGAGGGGACCCAACAAAAATACGAAATTATTATTTGGAGGACGGGCCCGTAGTACAGGCTTCCCCTGTTTTGGGAACCCATTGGGATCAGTGTACCAGCTAAAGTTGCTGTGAGAGGCTGTGTTTCAGCTTCAGTGAATTTTTTTTTTTTTGAGATTCTTTTTTTCCCTCCTTCCTTCTTTCTTTCAGTTGGAATCTCACTCTGTTGCCCAGGCTGGAGTGCAGTGACGCACTGCTTACAGCCACCGCAGCCTTGACCTACTGGGCTCAGGTGATCCTTCCGCCTCAGCCTTCCAAGTAGCTGGAACTACAGGCATGCGCCACCATGCCAGGCTAATTTTTGATTTATTATAGAGATGAGGTCTCGCCAAGTTTCCCAAGCTGGTCTTGAACCCATGGGCTCAGGCAATCCTCTCACCTCTGCCTCCCAAAGTGGTGGGATTATAGGTGTGAGCCACCACACCCAGCCAGAGATTCAATGTGTTTGTGCCCATTCATGATGGGAGATTTATGAGCACACCTGACCATACCATGCTGAGTTTTCGGCAGTTTTCAACCAAAAATGTTATGACCCCTGTACCCCACAATCCTCATTCGCCTGATCGCTCCCTGAGTGACTTTTTGTTTCCCTAGATGAAAAAAGTTCTCACAGGGAAACATTTAGCAGATGTGGAAGAGGTGAAACAAACAAATGGCAGAAGCACTGAAAGGCATCAAAATGGAAGAGTTTAAAAACTGTTTTGAGCAGCGGAAAAAGAGTCTCACCAGGTATATTGCATCAAATGGAGAGTATTTTGAAGGTGACTGAAGTTTTAAAATGTAAGAATAAACAATTTTTAATAAATAAATCCTGAGCCCGCGGGTTCGTGACCCGCTTGGGCAAGCGAGACCTCATCTCTACAATAAATCAAAAAATTAGCCGGGCGTGGTGGTGCGCGCCTGTAGTTCCAGCTACTTGGAAGGCTGAGGCGGAAGGATTGTCGGAGCCCAGCAGGTCGAGGCTGCGGTGGCCGGGAGCAGCCACTGCACTCCAGTCTGGGCGACAGGGTGAGACTCCAACTCAAAAAAAATAAATAAATAAATAAATAAATAAATCCTGGGTTTTTTGGGGCCTCTCTCATATGTAATAGATAGATAGATAGATAGATAGATAGATAGATAGATAGATAGATAGATAGATAGGTAGATACAGGTAGATAGATAGACAGAGGGAGAGATAGAGATAGAGATAAAGATAGAGATAGAGATAGAGATAGAGATAGGTTTTTACCTGTGGTTCCTGGCTTATAAGGCCCATAGTCCTTGTTATAGGAAACAGAATTTCTAACCTTCTCCTGTCCTTCTTTTACCTGCCCAAGGCAGAACTCTAATCTAACTGTAAGTAATAATACCCTCATTCCAGAGGTGGTCCTGCCCCATACACTGGAGGAAGGAATGCTGCAAAGAGAGGTTAAGAAAAATCTTAAAAGACTGGCCTTGCTGGATTTAGATCATGCCTTTTTTGTCTAATGGCACTTCTACATGACTGTCAATCATGCCTATCCAATGAAGTCTCCAGAAATGGCTGAAGAGGACAAGACACAAAGAGCTTCCAGATAGCTGACCATGTGGAGGTTCTTGGAGGGTGGCATGCTTGGGGAGTGCATGGAAGCTCTACCCCACTTCCCATACTCTGCCCTGTGCATACCTTTATCTGTATTCTTTGTAATGTCCTTTATAATAACCTGGTAAATGTGTTTCCCTGAGTTCTATGAGCTGCTCTAGCAAATTAACCAGATCCAAAGAGGGGGGGTTGTGAGAAACCCAACTTGAAGCCAGTTGGGTTAAGTTGGTTGAAAGTGTTTTTCAAATATTTTATGTCCTTACTGATGATCTGTTTACATGTTCTATCAATTACTGAACAATGGGTGTTGACATTGATGACTATGAGTTGGATTTGTGACTGATCTTGTGACTGCTATCTGAAGGGAAGGGCAGTTTTGGCAACTGAGCCCTCAATCCCTGGGAGCTGACACTATCTTCGGGTAGATGGTATTGGAATTTAATTAGAGGATACCTAGCTGGTGTTTGCTGTTGGTGGGGAGATATCCCCACACATTTTGGGATCACAGAAGTCTTGTGCTAACTGCTATTGTATTGGTATGAGAACAAAGGGAAAATGGTTTAAGTTTTTCCTAACAGCCTAGTAACAGTGCTTCAAAATATATAAAGCAAAAACTTAGGATAAAACATATGATAAAAATCATAAGAAATTGCAAAATCCGACTCATAGTCATAAATGTCAACACCCATTGTTCAGTAACTGATAGAACATGCGAACAGATTATCAGTAAGGACATCAAATATTTGAAAGACGCTTTCAACCAAGCTAACCTAACTAACATTTATAGAAGAGTTTACCTAGCAAGAGCAGAAGATACATTATCCCGATGTGTATATAGAATATTTACCATGATTGACCATACTCTGGACTACAAAACAAATCTGACTTTAAGTCACATAAGATATATTCTCTGACCACAACAGAATTATATTAGAATACGACAACAACAAAAAACTTTAGAAAACCCCAAAATATTCAGAAATACAAGTTGAAGAAGAAATGTAAAAAGCAAATTAGAAAGTATGTTTAATTGAAGAGCAATAAAAATACAACATATCAAAATTATGAAAGAGGTGCTTTAAGGGAAATTTATAGTACTGAAATGCTTTTATTAGAAAAGTGGAAATGTCTCAATTCTGTGGTCTCAGCACCCACATTAAAAACTTTATAAAGAACCTGATGAGCATACATGCAAAAATCCTCAAGAAAATACCAGCAAACTGAACTTAACAACACATAAGAAAGATCATTCACCAGGATCAAGTGGAATTTATTCCTGGGGTGCAAGGACATAAATCAAATGGGACACACCATATTAATGAAATGAAGGACAAACACATAATCTCAATAGAAGCAGAAATCCATTTGACAAACTTCAACATCCTTTCATTATAAAAACTGTCAACTAATTAGGTATAGAAGGAATATACCTCAACACAATAAAGCCCATACGTGACACACCCACAGCTAACAACATACTCAACAGTGAAAAGTTGAAAGCTTTTCCTTTAAGATCTGGAACAAGATAAGGATACCCACTCCTACCACTTCTATTCAATATAGAAGGTTGGTTTGGCTGGGAGTCCTAGCCAAACCAGCTGAGCAAGAAAAAGAAGGCATTCAAATAGGAAAGAAAAAAGTGAAGTTGTCTCTGTTTGTTGAAGACATGATCTTATCACAGAAAATCCTAAGGATTTCACCAAAAAACTTTAGAACTGATAGAGAAATTCAATAAAGTTGCAGAATACAAAATCAACATACAAAAAGTATTAGTGTTCACTATCTGAAAAAGAAATTAAGAAAACAATCTCATTTACAACAGAATCAAAAATAAAATACTTTAGAGTAAATTTAACCAAGAAGGTAAAAGATCTATATTCTAAAAACTATAAAACATTGATGAAAGAAACTGAAGATGGCACAAATAAAGATAGCCCAAACTCATAGATTGGAAGAATATTTTTTAAATGTCCATAGTACCCAAAGCAATTTACAATGCAACCTCCATCAAAATTTTAATATATTTTTTTACAGAAATATAAAAAGCAGTTTTAAATTGTTTATGGAACCACACACACACAAAAGTAGCCAAAGCAATCTTGAATAACAAGAACAAAGCTAGAAGCATCATACTCCCAGATTTCAAAATATATTATAAAGCTAATATAATCAAAAAAGCATAGCACTAGCACTAGCATAAAAACAGACTCATTAACCAAGGAAATGGGATAAAAAGCTCAGAAATAAATCTACGCTTTTATAGCCAATTGATTTTTAAAAGGTGCCAAGAACACACAATGGGCAGAGGGCAATTTCTTCAATAAATGGTATCAGGAAAACTAAATATCCCTATGCAGAAGAATAAAGTTGGGCCTTTCTCTTACACCATATATAAAAACCAGCATAAAATGGATTGAAATATTTACAAAGACCCGAAACAGTAAAACTACTAAAATAAAATATAGGGGAAAAGCTCCAATACATCTGTCTGGGCAATTATCTCTTGAATAGGACACCAAAAGCTCAGATAACAAAAGCTAAAATAGACTATTGAAATTGCATCAAACTTAAAAGTTTTTACACAGCAAAAGCAAACAACGAACAGAGTGAAGAGACAACCCATAAATTGAGAAAGAATATTTGCAAACCAAACATCTAATAAGGGGCCAATATCCAAATTATATAAGGAATTCAAACAACTCAATAGCAAGAAAACAACCCAATTTAAGAATGGACAAAGAACTTAAATAGATATTTTTCAAAAGAAGATATATAAATGGTGAACAGATATATAAAAAAAATGTTTAATACCTCTAATCATCAGGGAAATGCTAATTAAAACCACAATGAGCCTCACACAGCTCATTGTCAGAACAGCTGTTATAAAAAAGACGAAAGATAACAATGTTGGCAAAGACGTGGAGGGGAAGGAGCTCTGGTTCACCATTGGTGGAAATGTAAATTAGTACAGCTATTTTAGGAAACGGTATGAAAGTTCCTTTAAAAACTAAAAATAGGACTATCCTATGATCTAGAAATCTCACTTCTGGATATATATCCAAAGTAATTCAAATCAGTTTATCAAAGAGATATCTGCACTCCTATGTTATTTCACTCTTATTCACAGTAGCCAAGATATATAATCAACCCAAGTGTCTATTCAACGACAAAAATGGATGAAGAAAATGTGATATACACAATCAAATACTATATAACCTTAAAAAAGAAGGAAATTCTGTCATTTGGGACAACAGGGGTGAACCTTAAAAGCATTAAAGGGTTGTTAATTGAAATCAGTATATGTGTGTTTGTGTGTGTGTGTGTGTGTGTGTGTGTGTGTGTGTATGCCTCCACTGATATTCTTGCCCCACACACCACATACTTTGGGGGAGGCCTTCATAACAGAGATGATAAATATAGTCAAATGTTCGTTTTTTAAAATACTAATAAAAATGATAATTCTTGGTAAATTTGTTCACGTAAAAAGAGAAAGCTCAAATACCCAATATATGAATAAAAAGAAAAACATCACTATAGATCCTACAGACACTGATATCTTATAATTATATCTCGTAAAAGTTATTTTGAGCAAATTAAAACCAATGAAATTTAAAATTTGGATGAAATGGACAAATTTCTTGAGCAGTAAGATGCACTAATAACTGACAAAAGAAGAAATAGAAAATCTGGTCATATTACTATTTTTTTAAATGTAATGTAGAAACTTTTCCACAAAGAAATTCTAGGCCCAGATGCTTACAAGTAAATTCTACCCAACATTTAATAAAGATATATTACTAGTCTTACACAAACTCTTCCATAGAATCAAAACAGAAGGCTAGCTTCAAAATTGATTTTAAGATCAGCACTGCCTTGACTAGCATATTGTAAGAAAAATCAATTATAGGCCCATCTTACTCATGAGCATAAATGAGAATTTCCTATGCAAATGAATGAATGAATACATGAATTAATCAATGGGATTATTTCATAGACATGGAATAGGAATTCACTCAGCCTGACAAAGTAAAGATTTTAATACCAGCCTTGGTATCTTAAGGAACTCCTGGATGCTAAGATGACTTCCTCTGAGATCTGCCTAAATCTGAGCAAACCACTGCGCCTATGGTCCTGGGTCACAGTGGGACTTGAGAAAGTGACAAATTAATTACTTTAACTATATGTTCCTCATCTCTTAAATTCAAGCCTCCTTCCTCTTATGTGTCTACCTTCTGTACCAGCCTAGCCCCCAACTTCCTCCTCTCATGTCTCGGAGCATATATATTGTTTGTTTTGTCCTCATCTAAGTACCTACACCATTTGTCTCTTGAGCACAGGGACTGGGGCTTGCACATCACTTCATATTTTACATTCCTAGTTAACATCTGCATTTGAGTTGGGGC
>CAUYQG010271339.1:0-21611 GCA_963574415.1 Tarsius wallacei | reverse complement strand
ATACATGATGTTATGCAGCCATAAAAAAGGACAAAATTATGAACTTCGCAGCAACTTGGATGGACTTAAAGTCTATAATACTGAGTGATCTATCACAGAAACAAAGAACCGAGTATCACATGTTCTCACTCATAAGCAGACCTTAAACAACTATCATAGTACTATAAGAAAGGAATTTGCAGTAGTGGGAAACTGCCTGGGGAGTGAGGGCACACCTCATCAACAAGGATACCTGTATAATGAACATTTGTATACCTACCCTGAATTATACCTCACATATTTAAAATAAAATTAAAAAAAAAAACCCAAAACAAAAACAACAAGCCTCAGGGAAGATTCCTGTGTGTCTTTATGACCCACTGGTTATAAATTACAGAGAATTAAGACAAGTACAGAGAGATAGGATTTGCTTCTTAGTCTTAATACACTATTCTCTGGGCACAAGTAGTCTCCTTATCTCTGTTTGCCTGATAATGATGTCCTCTGGCTCTGGGGTAGAGATCCATAAAGAGAGCTAGAAAATTGACTTGGTGTCAAAATATCAAGGCAAGGTCTAATTTAATTATGAAACCTAAAACAAAAAAAACTTTACTCCTTTTTCAGAGTAAAAATACAAATCTGGTTCCTTCCTTTTAGAGTAGGAGTTTCTTCCTTTGCCATGAGACTTTATAATAATTCTTATGTTCTTTACAATTAAATAAACAATAGACACAAAGAAAGAAGAAAGACCTAGTAAGAAAGTACAAAATGCAGTGGAAACTTTTAACAGCAGTCTAGAACAAGCAGAAGAAAGAATCTCAGAACTTGAAGATAAGGATTTGAACTAACCCAATCAGATAACAACAACAAAAAAAGAATCAAGAGAATTGAAACAAAGTCTCCAAGAAATATGAGATTATGTAAAACTAAGACTCACAGGTGTTACTGAAGAAGAAGAGAAAGCAACAGGTTTGAAAAACCTATTTGAGGAAACAATGGAAGAAAACTTTCTTGGCCTTGCCAGAGACCTAAACATACAGATACAAGAAGCCCAAAGAAACTCCCGAAGATTCATTGCAAAAAGGTCGTCCCCAAGGCATATAATCATCTGGCTATACAAAGTTAATATGAAGCAAAGAATTTTAAGAGACATGAGACAAAATTATCAAATAATTTACAAAGATAACCCTTAAGACTGAGAGAAGACTTCTCAGCACCTGCAAGTCAGAAGGTATCAGGACTCCGTCTTTAATCTTCTCAAACAGAATAACTGTCAATCAAGGATTTTGTATCCAAAAAAAAACAAAGATTCATAAATGAAGGTGAAATGAAGTCCTTCGCAGACAAACAAATGCTGAGAGAATATGTCACTACTAAACCAGCTCTATAAGAAATACTCAAAGACGTTAGAAATACTGAAACAAATGGTCAGAATAGTCTGGTAGCAAAATGCTTGAAACCATAAAGCCCACAGGCCTTATAGAACACCAACACAGTAGAGAAAATAAATAAATAAAACAATCAGATAATAACCAATATGATGAGTGGAATAGTACTTTACATATAATTATAACTCTGAATGTAAATGACCTCAATGCCCCACTAAAAACATAAAGACTGGCAGAATGGATAAATACAAACATGTGTGTATGCATGTACACACACACACACACACACACACACACACCCCAAATTTCTGTTGTCTTCAAGATATCCACTAAACTCACAAAAACTCCTATAGATTCAAGGTTAAAGGGGTAGGGAAAAATATTCCATGCAAATGGAAACAAAAACAAGCCGGAGTAGCCATTCTCATATCAGATAAAAGAGACTTTAAATTAATAGCAACAACAACAACAACAGCAACAACAACAACAAAGACAAAGGTGGTTATTATTTAATGATAATGGGATCAATCCAGTGAGAAGACAAAGCAATTTAAAACATATTTGTGCCTAACACCAAAGCCCTAGTTTTATAAAACAAATTCAGCTAGACCTAAAAAGAGATAGACAACAACGCAATAGTAGTGGTAAAATTATCTTTTGAGCCTATTCCCTATAATTCCATTTTTAAGAGCTATAGCCCTTTAGCTTTTGAAAATGCAATTAGTATATTTAGAATTCTGAAGATCAAACTGATATTTGATTTAAATCAAATTAATTGGATTATTAAAAAATATGCACGGTTCCAAAAAAGTATATTTTAATTCCTAAATCACCCATATTTATTTTTTCTAAATTTAAAAATGACATTTTCCCCAGAGACTCAGCAGGGGTTTGACTTAAGTATAAAAGCAACAACATTTTAAATATTAGTATATTTTTAAAATGAATATTACCTTTTAGAGAATATATGACATGCATAAGTATTTCTACTTGATTTTTAAAAGTGTGTAGTTCTAACACTTACTAGAGAATTTTAAAGAATCTTGTTTGACTTTAGGGTTATGATAAGATAAACACACTATACCCAGTACAACTTATTAAATTAGTGTTATTTTATTCAGAATAGTACTTAAAACTGTAATTTCTTAGTTAATATTTTTATTGTTTGATAAAGATTCAGGCAAAAAAATGAACTAAGAAGGTTTTGCTAGGCTGAAAGAGTACAATTATATATTAGTCCACTGAAATTTTAGAATTTTGTCAAGCACTGAAATGTTATCACATTCCCACAACCATACACTCTCTGATAAAGTTTCTAAATGCATGAACATATTTAGATTTTCTTGTGAACACATGTTAGAATGAACCCTACATTACTGTGCTGTACTTTTAGGAAATAATCATAAGATAAACTACTTATGGCTAAGCTTAACAATGATATTAATAGAAATGATATAAGGTCCCACAGCTTCACATTTTAAAATTTTTTAATATTTAGAGTTGAAGCTGAGGCACGCTAAATAGAAAATTCAGTCTTGTTTTTTTGTTTCCTCTTGCAAGTCTTAGTATCTGAAATAGCTTGCTTCTTCATCAAATACATGAACAATATAAAGAATTGCAAGTTTTTAAAAAATGAAATTAATTTAGATTGTATAATAAGACAATGTCCCCAAACTCCGAGGCCAAATGATCATTATAGTTAAAATTTTAGGAATTTTTAACTAGATGGGAATATGCAGTTCAAGGTATTGAAGAAGTAATCCTAACTTTCATTTCTATTTCTATTATATTACAATAAGAATAGGTTTTATTAGTGGGAACTGCGTAAAGTTTGTATAAAATTAAAATGTCCATCGACCGTCATACATAGCACATTGTACAAATAAAATCTCATATCACGTTTTCCAAACAATTTTATTCTTCATTCTTAAGGTCAAGTAACAGTTCTGAATATAGTTAGATTTACGTACACTAGTCCAACTCTCAGAACAGTTTGGAACAACTTTTAGAACAACTACAGTTTTGTCTTTCAGGGAGTACTGTGCATCAGTCCAGCCCATAAGACTGGACTTCTCCAAATATGTCTGTGCAGATGCCAGGGGCACACATGATTTCAAACGACACTCCCATGGTTATCATTAGCACACAAGCATGTTCTATAGCTGGCCTCCTCGTCCTCACAGAGCCTACAAAGCAGGTCTGTGCATCTAGTCTGACAACCCCTGATCTAAACTGAACCTTAAAAAAGTTCCTTGACTTACCAGAAAGCCTAACAACTAATGCGATGAATTTTCCGAATTATTCGAAATATTTGAGAACCAGGGTCAGAGTTATTTCCTTTGCTTTCCAACCGAACACAATGCATTTGCCAGTGTGATGGCTTCTTTCAACAGTACACCACTCTTTCACAGAACACAGCTATATAACTATATATTCTGAATATGCAATTTGTTCTGTAACTCCATCATCAGAAATTTTAACCATCTAAAAGTATATTACTGCCAAATAAAAATGTTTATTCTTAAAGATCAACAGACACGCACACATGTATACATGTACACACATGTATATTTACTTTTTTCTTCAGTAGGCTTTGATTCTACTACATAAACAGAATTCACAAAGCATCAATTACTTTCTTTGTGATACTGTATCATCAGAAACATAAAGCAGTGAAAAATTTTCCACATTCTCCCAGGAAAATATTAAAAACTCTGCCGTGAACTAAGTTACTTTAAAGCAACCAGAAGCGTAAGCACATCATTCCCAAAATTACAGGTTCTGGTTGAGAGGGTGATCAGGTATAGATACCTACCGTCTTGCTGAGGTAACTTGTGCTGGTGTTCATGCACTGTAGCCCCTCACTGTTGCAGCAGCCTCCACATCTGTAGACGGACACACACGGAGGCTTAAAGAAGGTGTTCGTTGCTGCTCCAAATTCTTTCCCCACATCTATACACACCTCACGTGGCGTGCATTGAGTCTTTCTCCATTCATTATCAATACCTGTCAAGTCACAGGGAAGTCCATAAGTTATGTAGAAACCACTAAGGGGGGGGGCCCACAGCAGCTGCAAGTCACTCACATTTGATCTCAGATTCTAAGATTCAAATACAATACATAATTAAAGAAACACAGTTGTCAGGATTCTAGATTGCCCTGTGGATGGGAATATGATGTCATCTTTGAGAAGTAGCTAAGGATACTATCTAGAAAACTCACTTCTACCTCCATGTAGCAAGCAAAATTAAGAATATGCTTTCTTAAAATCATAACGGAATCCTGCAGCACTTATGTTTGTTTTCCTTACTTAAGAAAATGGGAATTTAATATACAGAGGTTTACGACATGGGCAGAGAGAGTCATGTTCATTCACTGTGGTATGTACCATTTTTGTGCTCTCATAGCAAAATGTAAACATGATTTTATTTTTCTTTTTAAACTGAGGTGTACATGAGAAGGTAGCTATGGCTTTAGACTTAAGAAAAAATCATTTTCAGGTAGGCTATTTGGCAACTTTGGACAATGTCATGGTAGCAGCTACATGAAATGCAAGGCTATTTTCCACCAACTAGGACTTACATTCTGAACTAACTTTATTCAGGGATGTCAAATGTTCCTATTCCTTTCAGCTCTCTCTTGGAATTCTGTATTCAGTGAGTCAGTGGCTTACCCACAACACTGTTGACCCCTTACATACTATATTATAAATAAAAATATTTCCTAAGTGTTATAGTTTATTTTTCCCACATTTCCCCTCAAATAAAAATATTGAAAAAGAAGTGAACATATAGTATTGGGTATTTATTAGTCAACCATGAAGCCATTTTGTTTATTTTTTTCTCAAAATACTCTGCAATATCAAACCTTTATAGTAATTAATAGCAACCAGCTGATAAGAGTTACTTTTTAAAATTAGCCCATCAAGATGCAAATCAAAACCACTCTGAGATACCACCTAACTCCAGTCAGAATGGCAATTATCTGTAGTAAGTCTTATGTTATTCTACAGCAACATGTAACTTGTGATTAAGAAGATAATGACAGTACAAGATGCACTTAAGTTATCACAGCTTATACTTACATGAGAATTTTTGTATACATAAAACTTGGCAATGTCTTTTAGAGAAGAGTGAAAATCTTCCCAATGCCTCCTGATACTCTTAATGGGAAAGTGCAGGATGTAATTTGTTTTTATTGCTGTCAATCATTTTGGCAATAAAAGAAGTGAGTAGCTCACCTCAAGGGACAGATGTAGTCATCAGTTGACCTTGATCCTGGATGAATCAATTTTAAAAATCCATCTGTCATAAGATAAGGGCAGAGTGTGGTAAGTTAGAGAAAACTTCAGGCCTTTTAAATAATTAGAGAAGAGAGACTAAGATGACTGAGGTTTGAGAATAGAGCATGGATAATAGGCGATTATTAAATAATATTAACTTGCGTAACAAATAAAGGAATTTTTTTCTGGAAATCTTTAGATGAATGTTTTAAGAGTGTGAAGCCTTTACTGTCTTAGTAAAAATACCTTATTAATTGGGCTCAGCAAGGAGATGGGAGTCATTTCTGATCTCTGCTAAAAATATCTCCTGAAATAGAACTTGAGCAGGAAATATAATCCTGTGTAATTAAATTGAGCCACTTGAGGATGCTAGTTTAAGTGTCAATACTGCATGTATTCTTTTGGAAATATTATTGAGTATGTATTTTTCCTGTCTTTATGCATTAAAAGGCCAAAAATTTTTAAAAAAGAACTTTTGCATCTTTCTTCTATTTTGTGCTTCCATAAGATACTACCAAGCTGAAATACAGAGTTTCTTCACTACCTATTGGAAAAGAGCCAAACTTTTCCAAGCTGTTGACTTCTATTTATGTTCCAACCTTACGTACCTAACTGCTTATCTGTATTAGCTTTCTGCCACATTTAATTTTGTTGTTTTAATATTACTACTTTTTGTTCTTGGCTTATATGCTAACCATTGTGCTAGATAATTTGCATGTATTATTTTGCTCGACCTTCTCAAAACTTTAACATTGCCGTTTTAGAATTGAGAGGATAACTAATAGAACCTAGACCTGAACTTGTGTCTAACAACTCAGAGTTCATCATTTATCCCACTATTGTGCAGTGTACTGCATGCAACTTGTTCTATAAGCAATGCCATATAACTTTAACTTTCCATTTAATCACTTCATTTTACTTGCTCATATTAACACTAAGAGGAAAAAAAAAACCAATCTCCTCCTAAAGCTATATGACTTATCTTCTATAACAGACAATAAGCTTTTGGGACGATTTGTCACTTAGGATGTCTCTTTATAATTTCTGTGCATAAAACAGCATCTTGGACTAGTAGGAGGTAATAAAACATTATCAATGATGATGTGATGATGAAGATAGTAACTATTAACATTTGGTATTAATAGATGATTTCAATTTCCTTCCTACACACATTTCTTAAAACTTCAAACTTTGGAAACTTCCCACATTTCTCTATCCAGGTACTTTGACTTCAATTCCATGCTTCAAATTCTGAAACTCCACAGAGTGGGAAGCTTAGCTATCAGAACTTTAGAGTCACTGTTCTTTTTTTGAAATAAAAATTCAGAAAGGAGTGTTCCATATTCACAGTAACAGGAGAGAGCTGAGACCGAGCACATATTTCCAAGATGCAAAAGTGAAGTTTGATACATTTTGAACCATAATTCTTAGATAATAGAGGTATTAATGAAAACCTATCTCTTGTGGCATGCACACCACAAACAGTGGTGCTGAACTCAGCAGATAAGTGGGCTTTACTGTAGAGCCAAAGGAAGCCTATTGGTGCCTCCTACAGATCTATGAGATCGTCTAAGCTGTTTGAGGTAATTAAATGATATTGCAGTGGGAACAGCAATGCAATGCCTGACAGTTTTTGTTTTAAATGCTCTCATTTGCTTTCTTTTCAGTTCCAAGTAAAACATTGTAAATTCTGCACAGTACTTACATTTGTAACTTAAATACACAGAGCATCTGAAGCAAAAGTTTTCTGCTAAAAGATTGCCAGCACACCAAAGAAGCTCTGTCTTTTATCATAAAACACACGCACACATACACACAAGTTGGGTTTATATTTATGAGCTAGGGGTTTGCAACCATCCATAAACATGTGATACTGGAAAAGACCAGTGAAGACCTGACCCTCAATTTAGATGCATAAGTGAGGTTTTGTACTTGAAAACATTCAGGCATCATCTTGTATTAAGTGTGTTTAAACTGAGATGATTCAGGTTGACATTTGACCAACAAGTTGAACATATTCTAGAAACCAAATAAATCCATAATTTAAAAAAATTTCTAAAACAACTCATCCTTAGTATCTTCCTCTTTATTAGCAAAACACATCTTTATCAGTGATTCAATCACAGGTATGCATAGCACATTGACCTGTCAGAACATATGCTTTCATTTGTGTCAAACATAAACCCTTTAGATGATAGATTCTGAGAAACCTGAGGGTCTCAGGAAAGGGCCTAGGAAGACATCTGGTGAAGGAGCGGGCTCAGGACTACTGATGCATTTCTGTTCTAAAGCATTTCAATATTTTAACAGTTAATCAGATAAATATCAATCTTGCTAAAAGCTCACTTATATTAATAGATGGTCTAGAATCATGAAGCTTAGAAATTTAGATGGTTCTAATCTAGTGGTAGAACAGAAGGGCTTAGAAATTTTCCCAGCTATTGGAAAGAAGGCTTAAGCTTGCCAATTAGTCTTGAACATAAGCATGAATATTTTTAGCCCTGCTAGTCACTGGGAAAATCAAGAAGGGATGTTTACATCTTATGTATCCCCATTATTTCATTATTTAATTATCTCAGTAACCCTGTAGAAAAGTGTGTTTGTTTTCTGGAGCTACCATTAACAACATACCACAGATTGGGTGACCTAAACAACAAATTTATTTCCTCCAAATCCAGGATCAAGGTGTCAGTAAGGTTGGTTTCATTCTGAGGTCTCTCTCTTTGGCTTGTAAATTGCCACTTTCTACCTGTATCTTCACATGTGAAGTTCTGTTTTCTCTCTCCCTCTCTCTCTCTCTCTCTCTCTCTGTGTGTAAGTGCATATGTGTGTCTGTGTTCTAATTTCCTCTCCTTACAAAGACATCAATTGCATTGGATTAGAACTTACATATTCTAGATAAAAGCCACTTATCAGTCATA
Organism: Tarsius wallacei; assembly: GCA_963574415.1. NCBI lineage: Eukaryota > Metazoa > Chordata > Mammalia > Primates > Tarsiidae > Tarsius > Tarsius wallacei. The sequence continues at coordinate 13,041 of CAUYQG010271339.1, read as the reverse complement.
TTTACTGTAATTAATTTCTTCTGTGTCTTGCATTTTCAGTACATTAATGTTCATTTGGAGAGCAAAAGTGTTTTAGTTCTGATAAAATTCATTTTATCACTCTGTTTTTTAGTTTTGGTCTTTTGTGTCCTATATAGGAAAATTTTACTGATTCTAAAGAAGCAAATATTATAGAAATGGATTTAACGTTTAGATTTATGACACGTCCTGAGTTACTTTTATGTGTGGTGTGAGGGAAGTGTTGAGCTTCACTTTTTCTTTTTTTTGTTGTTGTTGTTCTTTTTAAAATATGTGGGGTACAATTCAGGGTTAGGTATACAAATGTTCATTATGCAGGTACCTTTATTGATGAGATGTGTGCCCCCGCCCCCGGCAGATTCCTACTATCGCCAATTTCGCCCCCAACCTTTCCCATGCCGGCAGCTTCCCATTACTGCCAATCCTTTTCTTATAGTATTATGATAATTGTTCAAGGTCCATTTATGAATGAGAACATGTGAGCTTCACTTTTTCTACACTTGGGTATCCTATTATACAGAGCCATTTGTCAAAAAGACTGCCATTTCCCCACTGAATTACTCTAGTACTCCTGTCAAAAATCAGTTGACTATAAATGTGTATATAAGGGGGAAAGCACATACTGACTTCTTTCTGAAATCTATATTGGTTCTATTGATTAAATTCTGCTTTTAAGTCAATAGCGTGCTGTCTTGATTACTGTAGTTTCATAGTAAGTCTGTAAATCTAGTAGTATGAGTCCTACAACTTTATGTTTTTTAAAAAAGTCTTAGCTATTCTAAATACTTTGCATTTTCATATAAATTTAGAGCCATCTTATCAATTCCTACAAAAAGGAAAATGATTTGGGTGGAATTGTGATGAATCCATATTATCAACTTAGGTACAAGTAAAATCTTAATAATATTAAGTGTTTTAATCCATGATCTGGTATTCTTTAATTTATCTCAGGATTTTTACAGTTTTAAGTGTACAAGAAGTACACATATTTTGTAAAATTTATTCCTAAGAATTTTAAGTGGGACCTCGTGAAACTGATAAGCTTCTGCAAAGCCAGAGAAATCATCAAGAGAGCAGGGAGACAGCCCACAGACTGGGAAAAAATATTTGCCAACTGTATGTCTGACAAAGGCCTAACATCTAGTATCTACAAGGAACTCAAAAGTGCCGAAAAGAAAAAAACAAACAGCCACATTACAAAGTGGGCAAAATATATGAATAGACATTTCTCAAAAGAAGATGCACGAGCAGCCAACAGATACATGAAAAAACACTAAGCCTCACTAGTCATCAAAGAAATGCAGATTAAAACTACACTGAGATACCACCTAACTTCAGTCAGGATGGCCATCATCGATAACTCAAAAAAACTACGGATGCTAGAGAGGATGTGGTGAAAAGGGAATACTTCTACACTGTTGGTGGGAGTGCAAACTAAACTAGTACAACCACTGTGGAAAACAGTGTGGCGATTCCTAAAAAATCTAAAAATCGACCTTCCATACAATCCCTCAATTCCCCTAGGAATATACCAGGAGGAACTCAAATCACTCTATGAAAAATATACCTGCACACGCATGTTTTCTGCAGCATTGTTCACAATAGCAAGAATATGGAACCAACAGAGCTGCCCATTGAAAGAGAACTGGATAAAAAAATGTGGTATATATACTCAATGGAATATTACACAGCCATAAAGAATGACAAAAGCATGAACTTCACAGCAACCAGGATGGACTTAGAGTCTATAATACTGAGCGATCTATCACAGAAACAAAGAACTGAGTATCACATGTTCTCACTCATAAGTGGATCTTGAACAATTATCATAATATTATGAAAAAAGGATTGGCAGTAGTGGGAAACTGCCGAGGGGGTAGTGGGGGGGATTGGCAGTAGTGGGAGTCTGTGGGATGGGGCACACCTCATCAACAAGGGTACCTGCGTAATGAACATTTGTATACCTAACCCCAAATTGTACCCCACACTTTATATTTGTTGACATTGTTCTGGTAGTATATTTTTATTTTCAAATTTTGTTTTTTGTTACTAGCAAAATATGATAGTTGATTTTGTATATTGATCATGTATCTTTCAACTATAACACAGTCACTTATCACTTCTAGCATCTTTTTTGTGGACTTCACAGGATTTATGTATGATCCTTTTATATTTTTTTCCAATCTATATTTTTGCCTTGCACTATTGCATTGGCTATAACTGCTCCCCACATAGAACAATGTTGAATAGACTAGATAAGAGTAAATATGCTTACTTTGTTTTCTATTTTAGAGAAAGCATTTAGATTTTTACTATTTATGTAAGGGTTAGTTGTAGGTTTTTAATAAGTATGTTTTATCATTTTGAGGAAATTCCCTTTTAATCATAGTATGATAAGAGATTTTATCATAAATATTGAATTTTGTCAATTGCTTTTTCTATATACATAGAGAGAAGCATAAAGTTTTTCTCTTTTAATCTGTTAGTATGTTGAATCACAATGATTGATTTTCAAATATTAGACAATCTTGGATTTCTGGAATAAATCTTATTTATTATTTTTAAAATTTGTTAGATTAGATTTGCCAATGATTAATTCATAGTTTTGGTGTTTATGTTCATGAGGGCTATTAGCCTGTAGGATATCCTTTTTGTAATATCTTTAGCTAGTTTTGTTATCAGGGTACTGTCAACCTCATAGAATTAGTTGAAAAGTGTCCATTAAAAAAAAAATCATTTCTAACTGAGTCTATTGTTATTTATAAATTTTACTCATGGATAGGGTTCACAATTTACTTTTGGGTGGTATGTTTATAATTTTAGATTGAATGACGAATGGATATTTGGAATTTTGTGTTGTTGAGTTGTTATGCTTTATTTTGCTGTCTTTATAAAAGACTTTCAGACTTTGTCTGGAAGGCTGTTAAATATTTTATGTATTAGCTTAATTCTTTCAAAGTTAATTTTAAGCTGTAGAAGGGTTTATTCAGAATCATCTTCACTCTAGAGGTGTTTTAGAACTACTGCTAAGTTGTGACCATTCTGGGGTCATTAATAAAGATGATCAATGAGGACTTTTGAATATTGTTGACTAAACCTTTAGTGCTTCTCTGCTCTGTATGAGATCTAGAACTTTTCAACATACAACTACCCAGTTACTCTTTCCCAGTTGTTCTTTGTCTGGCTTCATGGAGTTTCACCCTAAGTGTGTTCACTGCTTCCCATTATTAATAGGCACAAATTCACCTATGTAGTTTTTTTTTAGGTCTTTGTGTAGCTTTCTTCTGTCTGCTTCTGTGCTCCACAGATTCCAGCAACCTTGGCTCCTGAATAAGTGGCTGGAATTCTAATCCCTTTGTGCCAATCTATGTCTTCTCAAGTCAATGTGACTGTCAGGTTCTAGTTAGGGATTCTCTGTTGTGCAGTTGATCTGGAATGTACCACAAGTCAGGGGATTCATAGGACTTCCCTTTTTTTTATTTTTTTCTGTTCAAGGATCCCAGTCCAGTTACTCCTATTGTCATAGTTGCTCATTAAAAAAATCTGTTTATAGTGAGATAAGTCTGGGCCTGTTTAAGTTATGACCAGGGGCATAATGCTTTCATTCCTTCTTATAGATAAGCAAACCAAAGCTTATAGAGATGAAGTAGTGTAGTGAAAAACAGGGATTTGGGTGTAGATTAGATTTCAGATTTTTCCTTTTTACTAGTTGTATAATCTTGGATAAATCAATTAATTTTCTGTCTTGATTTTCACATCTTTAAAATGGCAATGTTGCTGTTTCTGCTCTTGCTACTAATATATTATGAATTCTCTCTAATTGCTACTATGAGGACTAACTGAAATCATGACTGTGAAGTTTACTGCATAGTGTCTGGCACATATTGAGTGTTGGATAAAGTGTTAGCTAATTAGTGATACTGTTCATGATCATTCTGGTAGAATTTCTTTAAAAAAGAAGCCTATGACTTTTAATATTCACGTCTTTTCATTTATTTCTAAATGATAGAATTCTTGGTCAGACCTGAAAACACTTTTTAAAAGACCTTAGAAACTTAAATGATTCTCAGTGACCTCGACTTCGGTCGAATCCTTGACTTCAAATTCAGGAATGTAATGCTGATGGCAAAGTGAATGCTTTCCTGTTATTTATCAAAACAGTTTTCCCCTTAACAAGTATTCAGAGCAGAACACAGGTAGAGTTAAGATCAAAGGACAAATCCTCTGAGACTAAAGACAAAGTATACTCATTTAGTAGAACATGAAATGTCCTTTCTATGTTTGTGGGAAATTTTAAAGAAAAGATATGTGGATAATCCACCACAAATTCTCAGTTTAGGGTATGCATTATAGGCTTAATTAATCACACTGATGGATATCTTTAATAGTAGGCAATGATTAACAGTTTTTTAGTCTTGAGGTTATAGTCACAACTTTTTTTGTTTGTTTGTGTTTTTGAATCAGTGTCTGATTCTGTTACCCAGGCTGGAGTGCAGTGGCACAATCACAGCTCACAGTAGCCTTGACTTCCTGGGCTTCGGTGATCCTTTCCCTCAGTCTCCCTAGTAGTTGGGGCTAGAGGCATGCACCACCCATGCCTAATTTATTTTTAAATTTTTTGTAGAGACAAAATCTTACCATATTGTCTAGGCTGGTCTTGATCTCCTGGGCTCAAGCAATCCTCCCGTCTTGGCCTTTCAAAGTGCTGAGGTTACAGGTGTGTCTCACCACATCAGCCAGTTACAGCTTTTAAAGGACATATCCAGTTTGCTTTATAGAACCTCCCAAAATTTTGAATGACCACAGTAAAGCTCAACAGAAAAAAATCCGGCAAAATTAGGCATGTTCATTGTTGAAGGTTTGACTATGTCCTAGGTTGATCCTCATAAATTTAAATATGTAGACAGGAAATAAAACAAAATTTGTCAACTATATGTAATAGAATATTTCTCCTCAGCAAGGGAGATTTAGAAGTCTTACTCTGTTGGCTGATCACAGCCAGTGTGTCAGCCAACAACATTCACTTATTCTCAGTGACAATGGTGTCAATTAATTAGCTCTTATTTATGTTTTGACTGTTGATAAACTTAAATTATATTCATATTGTCATGCAGAACAAGCACAGAGAAAAGTCTTACCTTTGATCTAAACACAAGCTTCCCTTTGTTGCAGTGACATTTGAACTGTATATCAGAATAAACCGCTTATAATAAGCCAGTCATAAAAAAATAGACCATCTAAATCAGATAATTAAAAAAAACAGATTAATGGTGATTTTTGTTTGAAAACAAAATATTGCATCTTGACAGAAGTTTAAGTTGGTTTATAAAAATGCAGACATTACCTTTGAGATTGATGCCAAAAAATGCCATGGATATCTGCACATTTCTTAATCCTCTTATCATGATGACCTTCTTAAAAGATTCATTCATTGTTAGATTAATGCATATTCTTTGTGTATAATTTTGAATTGAAATAAATTTCATTCTTTTATGACCATTAAAAAGCTTTAGCTCTTTCTGATTCTTGTAAGCTCTATTCTAAAAATGCTCATGAAAGGTAAAGAAAGTGGTTTTTCTAGGACCCAGAAAAATATATTGCTTGTAGTAATTCAAATTGCTGAAGAGCTTGTGTTTGTGCAATATGTTCTGTGTAGCATGGCTCTTACTAAGGAGATCAGTAAAGCATTCTAAGGGTGTCGGGATATTTTCCTTGTGAAGACAAATGCTCCCTGCTTGACATGATGCAACCACCATCTCACTCATCTAAAGACTTCTAGGTAAGAATTAAGCATGGGCACAGCAGCCGAAAGTGAAAGCAAATGGAGCGGAGATACTTTTTCCCTTCTCTCCTCTTCCTTTTTTTTTCCCCTTCTGTAACCCCTCCTCTTTTCAAAGGGACACCAGTCAGAAATACAGATATGCTTATGTTTGCGTGATGTCCTTGATTATAAAGAGTCCAAATATCAGGAAGCAAAACTCAAGATGATTATATAACCTCTAAGGCAGGAAGTTGTCAAATACATTACAACAAAAGAAATTTTTAAAAGGCAGTTTCAAAAACACCATTCCATCTACACTGTACTGCTCTCAGATCACTAAGATAATTTAGCATCAAAATCAGCGTAGATAATCATAAAAGTGAAAAAGCTGCCACTAGCAGCCTACTAGTTCCAAAGCTTTCCACAGAACCTCAACCAACTTGACATTTTGATCCCATTTGTCAAAGAAGTGGTCAAGGTTGATCAGTCAGCTTTCAACAGAAGAATTGTCTCCTGGTAGAGTGGCAGCTATAATCTTATGGTGTTTTTAGGAATGTGATACACTGAAAAATAATATCATAATTAAGTATTTATGAAGTGTTGGTTTTCTACAAACTAGAGATTCAGCAATGATTGCTAGAACCAACCATTACATTTCTAAAAGATATTAGAAAATACATAGAAATGGTATCAACCAATGGATTATTAAAAAATCTTGAATTTATTATATTAAAATATACAGTACAGGGTGTCATAAATGCCCTTACATCCTTGTCACATAATGTATATGACAAACAGAAAGGCTAAAAAAATGGTAAATTGTTGTCTCCCTAACAGGATCTAATATGTTAATCCTTTGTTCCTTTCTCACTTAATACAGATGCCTTTCACTAGTAAATTCTCATATTCTAATAATCAATATGAAAAATATTTATATTCAATACATTTTTTCAGTCATGTTATAATATTTTTAGTGTGTTGAATACAACAGATATTTATTAAAAGAAACACAGGAAAATAGGAATAAAATACCTATATGTACAAAGTAGCATGGTATGATTTCTACCTAATATTTAATAGTACATTTGCAAATTTTCCCTGCATTAACATAGTGGAAAACAATAAATACAAAAATTAGGTAATATAAGAATACCAAGAAAGTAAAAAAGTCTTCATAGATAAAAATTGTTGACCCTGGGAATTTTAAACACAAGGGATGGCGTGCTGTCAACTAGTCCACCTGCCTGGGTTGTCAGGTTCGCTGCTCACAAACGCTCCTCCTAAAATTTGTTCTCCTGAGAATGTTCCTATAATTTGGTGTAATGTTTTTTTTTTAAGTCTCAAAGGACAGGAGAGGCTCAGGATTTTTTCTGATTCTATGACATTTTTGCATGTCATCTGGATATCTCTTTATTAGGACAGGTGACTGACGCAGACTGGCAGCAGGACTGGAAGTGAGGACTGACTCGGCAGGACTTCTTTCCTTTCCACCCTTGGAGCACAGAAGCTGAAGATTAAACCTGTGAGCGACAACAACAAAGGTCAGATTTCAAGAAAGTAAAGAAAAAATAGAGACAATAGGGGAGTCTCTTTCTGGTAAGAAATGTTAGTGACTAGCTGAATTTTCTTCCGCCCAGTAGAGTCACTTGAATGTCTCACAGGCACTTCAAACTCAACACATCAAAAAGGAAAACCACTGCATTGCTTCCCAAACCTGCTCCCCCCACTCCATAATCCAGCTCTTTGTTATTTCCTCTATGATGCAACTGGGCACCCGGGCTGGGAGTATATTACCATAGTCCTCTTGAGATAAACCACTGTGTTTATCTCAAGCACAAATCTTCTCTCGCTCCTCTTCTGATTCAAGTCCTTAACTGTACTCTATCACTAATGGGATACAGTTCAAGATCTGTTGCTTGTATACTCCCACCCGGGCTGGGAGTATATTACCATAGTCCCCTTGAGATAAACCACTGTGTTTATCTCAAGCACAAATCTTCTCTCGCTCCTCTTCTGATTCAAGTCCATAACTGTACTCTATCACTAATGGGATACAGTTCAAGATCTGTTGCTCAGGGTCAATGTGAGTGTGTACTCATCAGGGAGAAAAATGAAGAGGCACTTGTCACTTCTTCACAGGAAAAATAGCCAGACCTTTGGTTTAGTATTTTGGGTTTTTTATTTGTTTGCAGTGCAGAAATACTACCTGTGTTGGTCCAAAAAAAGAGTTAGAGATGGAGACTTCTTGTGCCCAAAGTGGGAAAGGGGCCTTGGCCCCATCTGGCAGGAGTTAGATGGCATTGTGTTTCCGATGGCAGTGCTGGTGCTTTGCTAGAGTTTGGGAAGAAAATGACCACGGTGTGTGTGTGGAGGGGATGAGCAGTGTTTTTGTGGTGGAGACCTGTATGTAGCTTGCTCTTTTGAGGTATGGTTGGTGGAGGCAGGTCTGTTGATAGAAATGACTGCACTGTTGCCTTATATGGGGGAAAGTTGGACCCTTGCTGCCTGGATAGCAGTCAGAGTCTATGTCAAGTCTTAGGGCATAAAAAGAACTGTAGATTGGGTTATCTAACTTCCTACCAGAGCATCTGTGACTGATGGTGGTCAGCACATGCCAGAACATGGTGTAGCAGAAGGAGCACCATGAATAAATGCATGATTGTCGACCCAGCCTCCCCCTCAAGTAGTAGACTAATTTCCTAGGCGTGTCTTATCTCCAAGGTTGGAGGTTGGGGTGTCCCTCAAAATGATAAGTGGCTTCTTGATGACATTAATGAAAGAAGAAAGTAGTTCATGCTTCACTCTATCCCTGTAAAGTCTATGCTTTACCCTGGGAGATGAGTCTTCCTGTGACCTATTGCCCTTCACTACTTCTGTTCCATTCCCCAGCCTTCCTGAATTGAACTAGGTTCTGTAGGCCAGAGATTCTCAAGCCATATATAGTGAAAGACCAGTTGGTTTCCAAAAATATCGAATCAATGGCAAACTAATGTTTAAAAACAATAACAGTAATTAAATGTTGTACCAATACAGATTGCTATCACAATTTTAAAAGTGTTTATAACTTCTTTTATATACCATGCAGTTTCACTATCCATTGCCTTAGTACATGTTGAAGGAAAATCTGTCCTTTCCTTCACTTAGGCCACTTTTTTTCTCATTCTGTAAGTCTCAGCTCAAATAACATCTCTAAGAAATTTGCCATTAAGCTTCAGTGTGCAATGTCTGTCATTACATACCGCTATCTTATTTACCACATTATACTAAAATTATTTTTCTTGTGTGTGTGTGTGTGTGTGTGTGTGTGTGTGTGTGTGTGTTTGAGTTGGAGTCTCACTCTGCTGCCCAGGCTGGAGGGCAGTGGCACAATCACGGTCACGGTCACACCAGCGTCGACCTGCTGGACTCTGGTGATCCTTCCACCTCAGCCTTCCAAGTAGCCAGAACTATAGGCACGCACTAACACGCCTGGCTATTTGTTTATTTATTGCAGAGAGAAGGTCTCATCAAGTTGCCCAGGTTGATCTCGAACCCGTGGGCTCAGGCAATCACTCGCCTCGGCCTCCCAAAGTGCTGGGATTACAGGCTGAGCCACTGAGCCCAGTCATATGTGTGTTTCTATAAGCTTCCTGAAGACAGCAACCATGTCATGTCTTCTTTATACCTGGCCTGATACTTGGCAAGGAGTAAGGTCTCAGTCACTTTTTGTTCAACTGAGGCCTATTCCTCTGTAGTTGAGTTTCCAAGTGAGGCCCAGAGTTTGTAGCATAGTTGGCAACATCTAAATTTGTGTGAATAAGATAATGCTCATGATTAAAATTGCTTTAATAGTTTTCTCAAAGATCAGCAACCTATATAGGAACAAATGGGAATTTTATCAGCATATGTTTCACAGTGACAATCTTTCTCAAGAAGTAGATCTTGCTTCACTAACAACTTTTTCACTAGTTGATAGTTTAAGTTTGTATGTCTGTACCAATATCAGTCTTTTTTATTTTTTACAACACTATAATCCCTCTAAGAGTCAGTGTGTTGGCTTCAGTAACAATGATACAGGACTTAATGGTCACTGAATCACTCAAAACTTAAAATCTTGTAAATTTGTGTTCTTATAATGAATAAATGATTACTTTATGATAAGATTTCATAATAGATTTTTCTCAACAATACTATCAATACTTATAAGCAAAGACTCACAATGTCCTTGGGTGAAAATGTCATTTTACCCTGGTTTTATAGATGTTGAACCCAGTGCAATACAGAAATTTGGCAAATAGGGAATTTGTTCAGGGCCATAAAGTAGGATCAGAAAATACAGTCAACCGCTTGTACCCATAGGTTTTACATCCATGGATTCAACTAACCATGAATGGAAAATACTCAGAAAAGATAAAAATAAAAAATAACAGTACAACAATTAAAATAATTCAAGTAAAAATACAATGTGACAACTATGTGTACAATGTAATATTTACATTGTATGAGGTATAAATAATCTAGAAGTGATTTAAAGTATACAGGAGAATGTGCATAGGATATATGCAAATAACCATGCCATTTTGTGTAACAACCTTGAACATCCACAGATTTTGGTATCCTCAGGGGTTCTGGAACCATTCCACCCCACCTCATCTCGTCCCTATGGATACTGAGACAACTGTAAATCTCCTTTATTTACAATATTTTCCTTTTAGCCCCTGTTAGTACATTTAAAAATGAAAGAAAAATAATTGACAAACATGTGAAGCTCTTCTGGAAATTCACAAAGATGTTCTTAAATTAGATGATCAGGGTACGATTTAGAAAATTACAGTGGTACAGGGAATTGAATGTGAGGAAAAATAGAAATAGCAAACATTTCACATTGCCAAGTGTCTGTGGCACCTAGACTTTCCAGCATCTCAGTTCTTCATTGGTCTGAAACTCCCTTCACTCCTCAACCTGACTGTAGTCTCTGAGGGGAAGGGAAATGAGACCAATTGGTGAGGAAACAAGCAGTGAGCATTAGCTACAACAGTGCAGACATGGTAATAGAACAGTCAAATGGTTATATGTTCCATTCTAACTTTTTCCCATTTACTTTTATAGCATGGACATGTTTGCATGTTATTACAAATTATTTTGAGAATTCTTTTTTTTTTTTTTTGAGTCAGGGTCTCATTCTGTTGTCCAGACTGCAGTGTAGTGGCATAATCATGGCTCATCACAGCCTCAACCTCCTGGGCTCAGGTCATTCTTCTGCTTCAGCCTCCTGAGTAGGACTGCAGGTGTAAGCCACCATGCCCAGTTAATTATCTTATTGTTTGTAGAGACAAGGTCATGCTATGTTGCCTAACCTCGTCTCAAACTTTTGGGCTCAAGCAGTCCTCCTGCCTTAGCCTCCCAAAGTGCTGGTATTGCAGACATGAGGCACCATGCCCGGCTGAGAATTACTTTTATTGGTTGTATAACGTCGTAGGACAGAGCATAAATTATGTATAATTTCTACATCATTAGACATTTAAGCTGTTCTACGTGTTTGCCATAATTCTTGTGTATGATTTCATATTCCCACTGGATAAAGCTTTGCAGATGGCAAGGAACATAGCTCATAAGTATTTTGCGATTCCTGTCTGCCTGCCACATTACATTAAGTATAATAATCTGTACAAAATAGATGATTCGTATATGAAGCAACAAGCATTAAATATATCTAGGATCTTATTTTGAGACTGAAATTTTTAATACAGGCAATTATTTCTATATTACTGTTTGCTGTTGCATAGAGATTTAAAGACTTTTAAACTTTTTTTCTCAAACTTTCTAAGTCTGATGAATACATTCCTATTTATTCTGAATCTCTGAGTTGATACCAATTTCTAGTAGACAACCTAAATATTAATTACTCACTAGTTATTGAATTTAAAGTACAGTGATGGAACTATGTTAGAGAAAAAAATAAGACAAACAGACAGTAGAACTGACAAATAGCAAACCGATTTCTTTCCACTACTTTCTGATCTTTACTTTTCAGAACATCATTATATCATTCCAAAAGTACACAGAACAACAACAAAAGTGATTTACCTCTGCAAATCAAAAGACATGGAATCAGAGGCTAGAAATATTCTTTAAAGCACACAAATGGAAAGGAATGAGTACTGGACAATAATTTATTTTATTAAGCTGGCTTGGGTTAGCACTATGCCTTGTTTCTTATATACCTTTTCTTTCTTTTTCTCTTTTTATCCCTCTTTAGGAAGACTGTTTTTCTCCAAGTTGGACAACTAGTTACTGATATTTGAGCACTTTGATAATCTAGAAAACAACCTTTTACTAGTCACTGGGTTACAATGCAACCATAGTTGGTGGGGAAGGAAGCTTTCCACATGCTAGTGAGGGCTGGTCAATACCCCTTCACGCTCAGCTTCTCAAAATTTCCCCCACATGCATGCATTTCATAAGGAGAGACAAACTCCCGTATTTCTCTTTCTAATCCAACCCTAATTGCTGGCTAAAGAGGGGTGAAATTCTGGTGCTGATGCATACGTTTGGATGCCACTGTGTCTCCGTTTTCTGCTACTGGCCAGAGAAGCATGGCAGGCACCATTTATTCAAAAAGCAATTGCTGAGTGTCTGTAACAGCACAGCAATAATACCTAGGCAGTAGGCATAGACACAGCAATGATATTTCTCACTCTGGACACTTTACCCAGAGTAACTGTCACATGGGCAGGTTAATACTTGCGTGTAAGTATTTATTTATTTTTCTTTTTTTATTGTTAATTGCTAATGGGTAGATTCTTCTGTAGGTTCTATAAAACATAAACACTAATTGCAAGAGTACTTAATTCATGCTTCCTGTAACAATTAAATTAAAATCAAAAGAAAATTTCTTCACCCAGTTCTAGGAAAGTAAAAGGCAACTCCATCCCAAGTTGAAAGGGTTAATTCCAAAGCAGGCCTGACACTGACCTGAGCTGTTTTACTAAAATAAGAAATGGAGCCGGGCTCGGTGGCTCAGCCTGTAATCCTGCGCTTTTGGGAGGCTGAGGTGAGTGGATTGCCTGAGCCCGCGGGTTCGAGACCCACCTGGGCAAGCGAGACCTCATCTCTACAATAAATCAAAAAATCAGCTGGGTGTGGTAGCGCGTGCCTGTAGTTCCAGCTACTTGGAAGGCTGAGGCGGAAGGATCGCCGGAGCCCAGCAGGTCGAGGCTGCGGTGGCCGGGAGCGGCCACTGCACTCCAGTCTGGGCGACGGAGTGAGACTCCAACTCAAAA